>JAJIBD010010108.1:0-56761 GCA_021461705.1 Cryptotis parvus | reverse complement strand
GGAAACTGGTGACATTGGTGGCAGGAAATGTACGCTGGTGAAGTCATAGGTTTTGGAACACTGTATGACAGAAATCAATCATAAACTTGTAACTGTGAATCTCATGGTGATTCAATAAATGTTTTAAAAAACTAAATTTAAACCATGAAAAAATGTAAAAATTCACACTAAAATATATATTATCCTTTAATCCCACTATCTAGTTAAAGATACCTAGTTAAAGAATATTAAATCATTAGCTCAAACAGTTGTATGCAATCTGATTTTTGTTTGTTTTTTGTTGTGGGTCACCGGACTAGGCTCAGGGCATACTCCTGGCTCTGTGTTAAGGGGTCAAGACTGGCAGTGCTAGGAGACTCTGTACCTGTGCTGTGTGCAAAGCAAGCACCATTTGTACTACTGTTCCAGGTCCCAGTTTTCTATGTTTTTAATGAAAATTGTTAAATACTGATCTTAATATTTTTTTCTCTTGGTTCATTTATTTATTGGTTGTTTGTATGTTTGTTTGTTAGTTTTTGCTTTTTTGGGTCACGCGGTAAATACCCTACCTGCTGTGCTGCTGCTCCAACTCTTGGTTTATTGTGAAGTTCATTAAGTAATTTGTAGATTTGAGAATAACATCCAACAGTGCTCAGGGGCTATTGTGTACAGTTTGTTACATCACTAATTATACTATTTTAATATCTAAGTGGGGGGCCGGAGTTATAGCACAATGGGTAGGGCAGTTTGCCTTGCACGCAGCAGACCTGGATTCGATCCCTGGCATCCCATATGGTCACCCAAGCACCACCAGGAGTAATTGCTGAGTGCAGAGCCAGGATTAAACCCCGAGCATGGCCTGGAATGACCCCAAAAAGCAAAAAATAGTAATAGTAATGATGATAATAATAATAATAATAATAATGGTAACAATAATAATATCTAAGTGGAATTTCACTATGGATTATTTAACCAGTTCTCTGTTTTCTTTTGTTGCTGACATTTTATTTTGTAATAATCAATATTGACTGGAAATATATTTGTAGTTAAACATTTCTTATGTACATGAATATTTTTAATGTAATGACTTAAGGTCATTATCTCACATTATCTCTACAAGTACAGCCAGTATTTCTGAATTAAGCAATGTTAATTTTAAAAGATATTCTATTTTTTTATATAATAGTTATTTTGGGCACAAGTATACACATGCAAAATTTTTTATTATACCATTGTGAGATATACAATTACAAAGATGTTCATAATTGGGTCTCTGTCATACAGTGTTCCAGCACCCATCCCTCCACCAGTGCCCCGTTCCTGCCACCAAAATTCCCACATTCCCTCACACCCCACTCGCAGCCTGCCTCTATAGCAGGGAACTTTTTCTTTTTTTCCTTTTCCTCTCTCTCTCTCTCTCTCTCTCTCTCTCTCTCTCTTTCTCTTTCTCCTTCTCTCTCTCTGTTTCTCTCTGTCTCTGTTTCTATATCTCTATCTTACACATTGTGGCTTGTTCTATAGGCATTTAGGGTTTATCATGAAAGTCTCTGTGTATACTTAGTGCTGAGTTCTAGTCTGACATTACCATTTCCCACAATTGTAGAACATGGGTATATATTTATATCCCATTAATGAATGCAGTCATTCTATATCTGTCCTTTTCCTTCTGACTAATTTCACTCAGCATGATAGTCTCCATGTCCATCCATTTGCAGGTAAGTTTCATTACTTCATTTTTCTAACAGCTGCATAGTAGTCCATTGTGTATATGTACCACAGTTTCTTTAGCCAGTCTTCTGTTCTCAGGCACATAGGTTGTTTCCAGATTCTGGCTATCATGAAAAAAGCTATGATGAATATAGAAGTGCAGATTGTGTTTCTGCTGTGTGTTTTTGGGTCTCCAAGGTATATTCCAAGGAGTGCTATTGCTTGCTTGAATGGGAGCTCAATATCTAGTTTTAGGAGGAATGTCCATAGTGCTTTCAAAGAGCTGATCCATTCAGTAATCAGACCAACAGTGGATGACAGTCCCTCCCTCTTTCTCCCCCCCCCCCCACATCCACACCAACACCAGTTGTTCTTGCTGTTTTGGATGTGTGCCAGTCTCTGGTGTGTGAGATGATACCTCATTGTTGTTTTGTTTTGCATCTCCCTGATGATTAATGATGAAAAACACTTTTTCATATGTCTTTTGGACATTCAAGTTTCTTCTTTTTGGAAGTTTCTGTTCATTTCTTCTTAACATTTTTTTGATGGGGTTGACTATTTTCTTCTTGTAAAGTTCTACCAGTGCCTGATTTATCATGGATATTAACCCCTTATCAGATAGGCTTTGGGTGAATATTCTTCCCCAGTGTATGTGCTGTTCTGTATCTTGGGCATCGTGTCTTTTTGAGGTGCAGAAGCTTTTCAGTTTCATATAATCCTATTTGTTTATTTTAGCTTCCATTTGCTTTGTCAGTGGTGTTTTGTCTTTGAGGATGCCTTTAACTGCTATGTTGTAGAGCATTTTTACTGTTTTCTTCAATGTACCTTATAGATTCATGCCTGACACTGAGATATTTAATCCATTTTGATCTGACTTTTGTGCATGGCGTTAGAAGGAGGTCTAAATTCATTTTTTGCACGTAGCTGACCAGTTTTCCCAGCACCATTTGTTGAAGAGGCTTTCTTTGCTCCACTTAATAGTTTTTGCTCCTTTATTGAAGATTATGTGATCGTATATTTGAGAGTGTGTTTCAGGATATTCAGTTCTATTCCATAGGTCTATGGGTCTGTTTCTATAACAATACCATAAATATGTAAAACTTTTTTTTTTTTGCTTTTTTGGGTAACACCCGGCAATGCTCAGGGGTTTCTCCTGGCTCTGCACTCAGGAATTACTCCTGGCGGTGCTTGGGGACCATATGGCATGCCGGGGATCGAACCCGGCCGGCGCATGGGCCGGCCACGTGCAAGGCAAATGCCGTACCTGCTGAACTATCTCTTTGGACCCAATATGCAAAACTTTCAACAAAACATTGATATCTACAGATTTTTAGCTCTAATGTCATGCCCATGCTTTGACTATTAATATCATATTTGACTAAGTGTTTGACTAAGTATTGATTTCACTTTGTGTTTCTCTTCTCAATCGTATCTCCTAAACAAAACTATTTACTTCACCAAAATAAATAAAATGATCAACCATTATCAGAGAAGACAGTTGATTAGAAGATAGAGAAGAAACAAAAAACAGTGAATAGAAAAGCCTCAATTATATTTATTGCTCTTGTGCTCAGAAACAGAATTATATAGTATTGTCATGGTGGAAATAGCCATCTCTTTTGTTTGAATCTTTGACCATCAAATCCTGAAGTTTGGGTTTTTTGTTTTTTCTTATTTGGTCACAACCAGCATTCCTCAGGGGTTACTGCTGGCTCTGTCCTCAGGAATCACCCTTGATACTGCGTGGGATGCTTGGGACCAAACCCAGGGGTGGTCCCATACAAGGCAAGGCCCTACCTGCTGAACTATTGCTCCAGCTCCAAATTCTGAAGATCTTGCTCCCTGGAAGCTATTCTCTATGCTGCTGTGTTCAGAGCGGAAGGAATGTACTGTATTCAGTTGGTGTACCTTAAAGCAGCACCACCCTGGAGTCCCCCTCCCTTAGAGGAATTTGAGCAAAACATTTCCTTAAGTTTTTGTTCACTGATACTTTCCCCTATAACAAAGGCACAAAATCCGTGGAAATTAGATCAAATGTCTCTCTTAATGTCAGAAACATTGCTTAATTCAGAAAAACTGACTGTACTTGTAGAGAAAATGTGAGATAATGACCTTAAGTACAACTTGATTCTTTTCTTTTTTTTTCCTAAGAAATTATTATGTGGGGTTTGGAGAGGTAACACAGCAGGTCAGGTGCTTGTTTGCTTCGCACATAGCCAAACTGGATTTTGATCGCCAGCACCCATACGGTCTCCTGAGCCCCACCTTGTCTGTCTGTGCTAATCCCTAGCATAGAGCCAGGAGTGAGCCCTGAGCATAGCTGAGTGTGACCTAAACCAAAGAATGTATTATGTGTATTCTACATGATGGGAGGCATTAACTATATTGTATACGATTGTTGACCAAAAGTAACTATAACCCAGTACCTGCCCTCAATAAGTTTACATTGTAATAGAAAAGAAAAAGAACAAAACTAGATAAATATATACAGTGCAATAAGGCTATGACAGAGAGAAGCATATGACTACAGAGACCCAGATAGGAAGTAACCTAAATAGAAGGAGCTGTTTAGAAAACATGATGACGGAGGTAAGTTTTGAAAGATGAGAAAAGGTTAGGTGAGGCAATAGTAGCAAACAATGAGAATAACTTATGCTGTACCAGAGGTAGGGAATTGGGAGAAAGACCATTCAGTTCTGTGCTGTCACTCTTGGTACAATGTCTTCAGAGTTATGTGGGTTCCATTTATAAAATAATCTGCAAGTAGATGCCACATGTAACTCAACCCACAAAACATCAGAAGCATTTCTAAAACTGAGAGTTGTGTCTGGAGACATATAAAGGTTTAAGGCATAATATCACATCCTGCTGACTCTGTTGTCACAAATGGTCTCCCAGGCACTGTCGGGGGGGTTACCCTGAGCACAAAACCAATAGTAGCCTCTCAGTACCACTGGTGTGGCCCCAAACCAATAAATTAATAAGTAAAGTGCAAAGTAAACTCCTGACTGAGTAAAAATCAGTGCCACTGTTAAAAAGAGACCCAGAGAAGAAATAAAAATGACAGCAATGATTGTTCAATGAACTACATTGCAGGTGGTTTGGTTAGTTCTTAGTAATCCGGGTGGCCTGGGAAGATGGTACACAATCAACTTTCCATGAAGAAGATATTTGTACTAGCATCTTTGAGATTAAGCAGGTGCCAATACCTCACATAGTAAAGTATAAAGAAATACAAACCTTTGTTAGCCTCTGACTTAAAGGACCAGGTGGAGCTTTCTCTCTGGACTTGATCCAGTGAGTCCTTACCCTCTGCAAAAGTAACCCAGCAATTAAAAATTATCTAATGTTCCAATTTATTATTGATTATTTAGCTAACCTAACATGTAGGGTGTTTGCCATAATAGAGCTCTTTCAGATGTGTTTTGGGTTCCATTTCAATATACTAACAAAAATTTAGTAAATTTTTGGGGGGCCAGAGCAATGGTTTACCATGTAGGCTGTTTACTTTGCGCAAGACCAACCCATGTTTGATCTACGACATGCCATGTGGTTCTCTGAGTGCTGCCTGGAGTGATTCTGATTGCAGAGCAAAGAGTAACCCCCCAAGCACTGTCATGTGTGATCTCCTCCCATCTCCCAAAACTCCTAGTCAATTTTTTCTTTAATTTTCATTTTCACCTTGAGACACTGGCATCCTACCTTAAGTTGAGAAATCAGCCAGTTATCCCTCAGCAGCCTAAGATGTCAAAATCTGTCTCATAAACAAGTTAAGCAAGTTGCAAAAGTTTTCAATTCCATCTTGACAATCTGTCTATGTAGTAATATATAGTGAACTTAGCATTACATGATAAAAAGCTAAAATAATTGACAATCCCAGGTCGCTCTGTAACAAGGCTGATCTCAAAACAAAGAATATTTTAGAGCATGAATAAAAATGTTTCTCTCACCTCATCTGCTTCTTCAAACTCAAGATTAGTAAAGCAATAAAGCACTTTTGAACTCTTACCTGATTTCATAAATATTATTATCTAGAGCTTCCCATCTTCTCACTTTTCCCCTGGATTCAATTCAGTCGGAAAAAAAAAAGGTGTACTCATCTCTTGCTCAAACCCAAATCTCCCTCATGGCTTTCTCTTCTTTTGTATTGTGTGCAGGTGGTTTACTACAAAATAACTTTACCTTACCTTATGAGGATTTGAATAGAATGAAAGGAACAAATGAGGAAATATAATTTCTAGATTTGTTTTAGAAAATGTTAATATGCAAAAAAATTCAAGATTTCTTTGTCCAGAAATGATGTGCTTATGTAATATTTGTTTTTTAATTTGCTGTGTCTGGCGAGAACCTGTGATCCAGACCTTATATCTAGAATTTTTTTTTCTGTTTTCATAAATTAAATTAATATAAAGTAGTATATGAAAGAATAACCAGGTACTAATTTTCTGTTGTTGTTATTGCTTGAGTCACACCTGGCTATGCTCAGGGATCATTCCTGGTAAGGACCAGGAAATCCTATGGGCTTCCCAAAATTGACCTTGAGTCAGCCATATGCAAGGCAAAGCAGTCCACCCACTGTACTTTCTCTCCAGTACCCACATACAAACTTGTAATTGAAAATGTATTTTTTTTTGTTTATTTTTTGGGTCACACCTGGTGATACTCAGGGGTTACTTCTGGCTTTGCACTTAGGAATTACTCCTGGCGGTGCTCGGAGGACCATATGGGATGCTGGTGATGGAACCCAGGCCGGCATGGGCCTGCTGGGTGCAAGGCAAATGCACTACCCGCTGGACCATCTCTCCGGCCCCTGAAAATGTATTTTAAAGCTGGAAAGACAGCACATATGTTTAGGGCATTTGTTTTGCTTGTGACTGATGTTAGTTCAATCCTTAGCAAAATAGGTCCCCTAGCGCAAAGAGTGACTGCAAAGCACAGAGTGATGAGTAAGCTCCAAACACTGCCATGTGTCCCTAAAAAACAAAAAGTAAAAAAAAAAGGGGTGGCGGGCGACTGTCCAGCAGGTAGGGCGTTTGCCTTGCGCTGCCCGGCCCATGCCAGCCCGGGTTCGATCCTCGACATCCCGTATGGTCCCCGAGCACCGCCAGGAGTAATTCCTGAGTGCAGAGCCAGGAGAATCCCTGAGCATCGCCAGGTATGACCCTAAAAAGCAAAAAAAAAAAAAAAAAAAAACCTGCCATGTGTGTGCTCCCTGCAATAAAAATAAAAGTAAATTTTATAGTGGATTGAACTCTAAAATTGGAAGAGAGGGGTGAGAATCACACTCTGACATGTTCAGGGCTTACTCCCTGGCTCCGCACTCAAAGATTACTCCTGGTGGGGATCATAGAGAGCGCCAGGGATCAAACCTGCATGAGACATGTGCAATGAAAACACCCTACCCAATGTACTATGACTCTAACCACTAAAAATGTTATGACTGCATGCTGAAAATAGGTAAAGGAATGAACATGATAACCTCTCAGTATCTGTATTGCAAACCATAATGTCCAAAAGAGGGGAGAGAAAGAGAGAGAGAGAGAGAGAGAGAGAGAGAGAGAGAGAGAGATATCAGACAGACAAACTGACAAACAGAAGGGAAAGTGCCTGCCACAGAGATAGGCGCAGGGATGTGGGGTGGCAGGAGGGGAAACGGGGGCACTGATGGTGGGATATGCACACTGGTGGGGGATGGTCTTGGAACATTATATGCCTGAAATTCAACATGAACAGCTAGGCAAGTGTGCTTTCATCACTGTCACTGTATCACTGTCTTCCTGTTCATCATCGATTTGCTCGAGCAGGCCCCAGTAATATCTCCATATGTCCTGTCTCATGCTAGTAGAGCCCAAGGGCATCTGCTTGCTCCAGGAACATAAAGAGCCTCAATCCATTCCAGAATGAGGTCGATAATTGTTACTGGTATTTGGCATATCAAATACAACAGGGGTAGCTTGCCAGGCTCTGTCGTGCAGGTAGCATACTCTTGTAGTCATCTCTATGCCCAGCATATATTGATGAACCGCGCTGCCACGTGAGCCGGGCTGTGATAGGCTGGTCTGCTGGGTGGAGTTCTGACGAGAGAGAGTCTGGATGTGGAAAATGGAGGCCCTCATGGAGTGGGTGGTCATCTGGCTTGTTGCAAGGCTCTGCTGGGGTGGTGGGCCAGGGCTAGAACCCGCCATCCCTCCTAGGGTGCCTCATGAGCGGCTGGGCACAGGGTGGGATATGCACACTGGTGGAGGGATGGTGTTGGAACATTATATGCCTGAAATTCAACATGAACAGCTAGGCAAGTGTGCTTTCATAGAAAAGTAAATAAATAAAAATAAACGTTCTAATAGATCATCTATTCTGAAATTAAAATAATTTGTGTTAGATCATTCAAAAATAATACTAGGGGCCAGAGTGATAGTATGGTGGGTAGGGCATTTGCCTTGCACACACATCCAACCCAGGTTCGATCCCTGGCATCCCATATGGTCCCCCCAAGCACTGACAGGAGTAATTCCTGAGCGAAGAGCCAGGAAGAACCCCTGAGCATCGCCAGGTGTGACCCAAAGAAGCAAAATAATAATAATTATTATTATAATAATAAAATTAAAACAATAAAAAATACTAGATACTATTGAGGATAACAGATTTGAAGGACCAAAACTAATATAAATTATCATATAACATAGGAAGCACCACAAATTTATGGAAAACATGCAAAATTCAAAAACTTATGTTTGAAAAAATAGTAATGCCTGGAAGCCAGAGTTTTTGTACAGCAAGATTATACGATGTATACTCTTGCACACGGCAGAGACCCCATTCGATTCCTAGTGCCTTATATGGTTCTCTGAGCTCAGCCAAGAGTTAGCTCTAAGTGCATAGCCAGGAATAAGACCTGAGCACATCCAGATGTGCCCTCCACCCCAAAGAAAACAAAACAAATCAATGTTAAGTTGTGGATGCTGTTAGATTTAAGAAATTGGGCCGAACTAGAGTGATGGAGTGATAATACAGCAGGTAGGGCCTTTCCCTTGCACATGGCCAACCCAGATTTGAACCCTCCCTCACCCCAGCACTGCCAGTAGTAATTCCTGAGAGCAGAGCCAAGAGTAGCCCCCTGAACAGTGCCAGGTATAACTGAAAAAGCCAAAAATGAAAAGAAAAGAAAGAAATTGGACCAGAGATAATACAGAGGTTAGGGCATATGTATTGCATATAACCAGCTTGGGTTCAGTTTCCAGCATGGCATATGGTCCCTGAACTCTACCAGAAATAATCCCTGAGCGCTGCTGAGTGCAACCAACACACGCACCCCCTGACCCCCAAATTTAAGAAACAATCACAATGCAGCATATGAACTCTGTTCTTAGAAACAAACAAATCAATGATTTGTTTGACCTAATAGAAATCTAACAGAAAACTATAACCGTGGATTGAGTTAATTTTGGGTTTTGTTTTTTATTTTATGCTTTTGCGTGTTTTTACACAGGATAAAATCAGAACAATTACGTTTTATTTATTTATTTATTTTTTCTTTTTTGGGTCACACCCGGCAATGCTCAGGGGCTACTCCTGGCTCTGCACTCAGGAATGACTCCTGGCGGTGCTCGGGGACCATATGGGATGCCGGGAATCGAACCCAGGCCGGCACAAGCCGGCCGCATGCAAGGCAAGCGCCCTACCCCGCTGGGCTATCGCTCCCGGCCCAATTACGTTTTTTTAAAGCGACAGTGTCTTTCAGGCTTGGGAGACGAACTGTTTCCCCACGTGGGCACTGCAGGTTCAACCCCCTGGCACAACATTGTCTCCCAAACTCCCTAAGAGTCTAAGCGCTTTCTCGGGCTATGGAGCAGTCCCTTCCCCAGTTGCACTGGTGGTACCCACAAATAAAACTAGCGGAAGTAATATTTAAAACCCTGGGATCACTTCTTCCAGTAAAATCTCCATCTGAGACAGAAGAAAAGTGTGGTAATTATCTGGAAAAAGAAAGGAGAGGGGAATACACACTCTAAGTGCTTCTCAGGAGAAACTGACATTCCTGTACATGGTGAACACTCCCACTCTGATCCTGCTTTTTAAAGCGCACAGCACACACTCTCTCCAAGCACCAAGGCAGAGCTGACTGCCCTAGCCCACAGCTGACCTATTTATAGGAGTACACACTGTAATCACCTCTCCCCGGCTATTCCACCCCCTCTCCTCAGGTACGGACTCCCCTTTATACACACTGACTTCAGCCTACATGCTCCTGGTGCCTAACACCTTAACCAACATGCTCTCCTCTTCTCATTTGTTCTCCTCATACACAGAACTTTTCATCAGAGGAATAACCATCATTTTCTTTCTTTTCTTTCTTTCTTTCTTTCTTTCTTTCTTTCTTTCTTTCTTTCTTTCTTTTCTTTCTTTCTTTCTTTCTTTCTTTCTTTCTTTCTTTCTTTCTTTCTTTTTCTTTCTTTCTTTCTTTCTTTCTTTCTTTCTTTCTTTCTTTCTTTCTTTCTTTCTTTCTTTCTTTCTTTCTCTTTCTTTCTTTCTTTCTTTCTTTCTTTCTTTTCTCTCTCTCTCTCTCTTTCTTTCTTTCTTTCTCTCTCTCTTTCTTTTTCTTTCTTTCTTTTCTTTCTTTCTTTCTCTTTCCTTTCTTTCTTTCTTTCTTTCTTTCTTTCTTTCTTTCTTTCTTTCTTTCTTTCTTTCTTTCTTTCTTTCTTTCTTTCTCTCTCTCTTTCTTTCTTCTTTCTTTCTTTCTTTCTTTCTTTCTCTTTCTTTCTTTCTTTTTCTTTCTTTCTTTCTTTCTTTCTTTCTTTCTTTCTTTCTTTCTTTCTCTTTCTTTCTTTCTTTCTTTCTTTCTTTCTCTCTTTCTCTCTCTTTCTCTCTCTCTCTCCCTCTCCCTCCCTCCCTCCCCTCCCTCCCTCCCTCCCTCCCTCCCTCCTTCCTTCCTTCCTTCTTTTCTTTCTTTTCTTTCTTTTTCTTTCTTTCTTTTTCTTACTTTCTTGCTTTCTTTTTTTAAAAGTTTTGGAGTAGCTGAAATAGTACAGCTGCTAGGGTGTTTGCCCCGCAGCAGACCAACCATGGTTCAATTCCTGGTATCCCATACAGTCTTCCAAGCCCTGCCAAAATTGATCCCTTAGCACTCCTGGGTGAGACCAATATTTTTTCAAGTTTTGGAGACTGTATATAGCATTTCTCAGGGTCCACTTCCAGCTTTGTGCTCACTAGCTTCACTCACAGAAGTGCTCAGGAACTATCTGTGGCAGGGACCAGGAGTCATGCCCCTGCATACAAAGCATGCACAAGGTCCTTCAACACTATCTCTGGCCTAATTTTTATTTTAATAAAGCACTGTTGTTGAAAAAAAAACATGTTGGGAAATCAGTAAAATGCCTTAACATACTTTAAAAAACTTATGTTTTAAATTAAATCAAAGTGAAATAGACCTTTACAAAGCTGTTTATGATTGGTTTTCAGTCACACAGTGTTCCAACACCCATCCCTCCACTAGTGCACATTTCCCAACACCTATGTCCCCCGAACTCCAGGCTGCCCTTATGTCAGGTACTTTACTTCTCTCTCTCGCTCTCTCTCCACCCCCTCCTTTTTGAGCATTTTGATTTTAACATACCTTTTACCACAATATTTTAAGAGTAGTGGTCAAGTGTAAAATAAAAGCATAAAATAAACAACAAAATGAAATTGTGACTGTTGTGACTGTATATTAAATCTCCAGATAAAAATAGTTTTGGAGATGCTGGAACAATAGTACAGCAGGTTTGCATTGCATGTGGCTTGTCCATGTTTGATCCTTGGCATCCTATCTGGTCCCCTGAGCTCTGCCAGGACTAATTTCTAAGTGCAGAGCCAGGAGTAACCCCTGGGCATCTCTGGGTGTGACCCAATAAGCAACAGTAGTTTTAGAATTAGGAAAAGAATAATAATTGGGGGGGCTTTTTGGGGTCACACCCAGCAATGCTCAGGGGTGACTCCTGGCTCTACACTCAGGAATAATTCCTGGGGGGCCATATGGGATGCTAGGGAATCAAACTTGGGTCATCTGCATGCAAGAAACATGCCCTATCTAATGTACCATGGCTCCAGTCCCAGGGTAGATTGTTTTTACTCTACAAATCTAATCAATATTATAACAAAAGCATATAAATGTTTTAACTTAAAAAATCATATGTTAGGTTATACAAAGAGACATAGTCAAACAGACAACTGGTTAAGCATTTTTTGTTAAAAAAAAAAAAAGTAAGCAGGAGCCAGAGCCATACTACAACGGGTAGGGCATTTGCCTTGCATGCAGTTGACCTGGGTTCTATCAGCAGCATCCTATATGGTCAGCCCAGCACCGCCAGAAGTGATTCCTGAGTGCAGAGCCAGAAGTAACTCCTGAGCATCACCAGGTATGGGCCAAAAAGCATATACATATATATTCATACATACATATATATATATATATATTTGTGTGTGTATATATATGTGTGTATACACACATATGCATATATATGTTTATATACATAAAACAGGCATAACTATGCAGACAGTATATGTGTATGTATACATGTTGACACCACACTGTAATTTGTGTTAATTAAGCCACATTTAAGAGTGAATTTGGTGCTATTCACTGGTATCAGCATCTTAAATAAATGTAAATTTAAAATGTTTTTAGCTATCAACACAGCAATAAAATGTACAGATGTAATTTTTGCTATATTCAATCTTTTATTTTTTTTTAAGTTTTTTGGGTCACACCTGGTCATGCTCATAGGTTCCTCCTGGCTCTGCACTCAGGAATTACTCTTGGTGGTGCTTGGGTGACCAGATGGGATGCTGAGGATAGAACCTGGGTTGAGCTTGTGCAAGGCAAATGCCCAACTTGCTGTTCTATTACTCTGGCCCCAGAAATGTTTTTAAATATGTAAACTTTGGATCAAATAGATAGCAGAAATTAAGGTAGTTGTCTTACAAATGGCCAACCCCTACGCGGTCTCTAGCACCACATACAGACCCACTCACTGTCAGGAGCACAGAGCCAGAAACACGCCCTGAACACTTCTGGGAATGGCCCAATCCTAGCCCACCCCCAAATATTTAAGCCATTTACGTGTGTTCATGTAAATGGCTTAAATTCATATATTCAGTCATATTAACCTCCACTCCCATGCCAGTAGCCCCTCCCAATTTAAGCCATTGACCCTAATTCTAAGAGTCCAGTCAAAAGAATCAGTTGTGGACTGGAAGGCTTGTGATGAAGTGTTCAAATCCCCAGTCTCTCACGTAAGCACTTGATTCTGGAAACTGCCTTTTAAGCCTGCAGTGTGCTCTCTGCCATTTCCTGCACAGCAATTTCCAGCCACACCACAGCCAGCTACACCAGAAAGGACTACAAAAGAGGGTTCCAACATAGCTAGAAAGATGTGCTAAGGCCACGGTCAGGAAGTGCGGCCTCTGATGAATGCATGTATACATGGATACATGAATACATGAATACATAATAGTCATATTATTCTCCACTCCCACGCCAGTAGCCCCTCTCAACAAGCACAACAATCATAACTTGCGTGCTTCAACAAAAAGAGAGACTCTAGAGCAAAGCGGCTTATGCATGCACCACAAGCAAAGCAATGCAGTCATGGTCAATTCTGTGGCCAAGGGTGCGAGCATGCAGCCTAATCTCTGGTAAACATCACAGCTCCATCTGTGAGAGCACTGCAGCCAGGCTGGTGTGCAACTTCCAGACTTCAGAACCACAGCATCAACAACAAACTTAAAAAGTGGGGCCGTGCCTGTGCCGGTCTGGGTTTGATCCCCGGCATCCCATATGGTCCCCCGAGCACCACCAGGAGTAATTCCTGAGTGAAGAGCTAGGAGAAACCCCTGAGCATTGCCGGGTGTGACCCAAAAAAAAAAAAAAAAAAAAGTGGGGCCGGAGCAATAGTACAGCAAGTAGGGTATTTCCTTGCATGTGGCCAAGTCCGTGTGATCCCCAGCATTCCATATGGTCCCCCTAGCACTTTCAGGAGTCATTCTTGAGTGCAGAGCCAGGAGTAAGCCCCTGAGCATCACCTGTAAGACCCCCAAAAAAAAAAAGAAAAAAACAAAACTAAAGCAGTAACAAGAGAAAGGAGGACAAGCCAGAGAATTCAAATATTGTCTTTTTTTTTCTTTTTTGGGTCACACCTGGCAATGTCCAGGGGTTAGTCCTGGCTCTGCACTCAGGAATTACTCCTGGCGGTGCTCAGGGAACCATATGGGATGCCGGGATTGAACACCACCCCCCACCCTACCCCTCACCTGTCAGCTGCATGCAAGGAAAACACACTACCAGCTGTACTATGACTCTGGCCCTCAAATGTTAATTGTCTTAAGAAAACAAGATAGACAGACAGACAGACAGACAGACAGACAGACAGACAGACAGATAGATAGATAGATAGATAATAGATAAGAATGAAAAACTAAAAGCTTAACAATAGGATAGATAATTAGGTAAATAATGACTCAATGGCTAAATAACATTTTAAAAGATTTTATTATGCAGAAAAGCAGAAATGCTGATATATCGAGATTACTTTCACAAATAAGAAAATGCAGATTTTCATGTTTTAAGACATGTATCAGGTACCCAGAGCAACAGTACAGCCAGTAGGGCATTTGCCTTGCATGCAGTCAACCAACCCCGGCATCCCACATGCTCTCCCGAGCACCTCTAGAAGTAATTCCTGAGTGCAGAGCTGGAGTAACTCCTGAGCATGGTCAGGTGTGACCCAAAAAACCCCCCTCCCCAAAAAAAAGTATCAACACTAGGCCTGAGCAACAATACAGTGAGCAGGACAGCTGCTTTCCATGCAGTTGACCCATGTTTAGTTCTTGGCACCCAGATAGTCTCTAAGCACAGATCCAGGAGTCAAACCTGAGCTCCAACAAATGTGGCCTTCACCCAACCAAATAAGAAAAGTATCCCTATCATTTAAAGTATAAAGGGCACATTTTCTGTAGTCTTAAAAATATTTAAGGAAAATTTGTTTGGGAACCACACTTGGTGGTTGTAAAATGTTCCTGCCTCTGTACTCAGGGATCACCCCGGCAATGTTCAGGGGAACATGTTGGGTGTTGGGAACTGAAGCCAGGTTGGCTATACGCAAGGCAATTGCCCTATCCACCATACTATTGTTCAAGCCCATGTTTTGTTTTGTTGCAATTTTTTTTATTCCATTCATTCCTTTCAATGTTCAAGATTAAAGGAGTAATCTTTCTTTTTCTTTTTGTTTCTACCTTTTAAATTTCTTCACATTTTCTCTAATAAACTCATCCCTTTTGTATTTTGTTAAATCACCAGGATTAATTCCTGAACATCCCTGGGTGTGACCCCATAAAAGAAAAAATACATTATTCAGAAAGAGTATGATCAGCTAGCAGGGCAAACACCTGGTTTTCATTCGGAAAGAGGGACAGAAGTTGAGCAACCTGAGATGTTCCCTTGATCCTTGCAGAGATAAGTGCATCGTATTGAAGTTTATCTTGTTCTTTAATTACAGGTCTTCATATCAAGCAACTACCAAAGCTGAAAGTGAAAAAGAATTGCTGAGTGCAGAAGAATGAGAAATTTCTGGCAAAGCTCTTAATCTTCCACCTAGCAAATGTGTTACAATTTATGAGAAATAAAAAGGTAACACCATATGTTACTTTGAATCAACAACAGATATCCTAATCAAGATTTTTTTTCTATCATGAACCAAAAATAATGTCAATAACACTAAAATTCATATATTATATGTTTCAGTGAATCATTTGGAATGTGTCTCTTTGGAAACAGGACACTCTGTTAATTAGAGTGTATTCTTTGATCTGGGGAGTGGGATTATACCTAGCAATGGTCAAAAGTCAACCCTGGCTCTGTGCTCAGGAGTGATCCCAGGCTCTGCTCAAGGAAACATAAGCTGTGCTGAGGATTGAACAAGGTTCATGGCTGAAGTGAATGCATGCAAGTTAAGCACCTTGTCTCTTTGGCCTAAAGTTTATCCTTTTCATTTTAACAATGCTACAGAATTTTATAATGATTACACAAATATGGCATAATGAGGTGAAGACTGAAATATCCAACAATAATTAAAGAATGACAAGATAATTAAATAACATCCACAATAATTAAAGAATGACAAGCTAATTAAATAACTAAAAAATAGTCATTCTCGGGACCGGAACAACAGCACAGCGGGTAGGGCATTTGCCTCACATACAGCTGACCCAGGTTTGATCCCTGGCATCCCGCATGGTCCCCCAAGCACACCAGGAGTAATTCCTGAGTGAAGAGCCAGGAATAACCCCTGAGTGTCGCCGGGTGTGACCCAAAAAAGAAAAAAAAAAATTCATTCTGTAAAATATTAAATAACCGATTGAGATAGGAATAAATAAAATGGTTTACAAGCAGTATGTATATCTGTGTAAAATATAATTACCTTTAGAAAGAGGTCAGAAGGAACTTTATGTTTTTCACATTTCAGTCTTCATCTGCACCTTTGTGCTGAGAGGAGTTTTTATGACTTAGGAGAAATAGAAGAAAACATAGTGAAGGAAAAGAAATAATGGGAAGGCCAAAGGATCAATACTAGTATCACTGTGAATAGCAAAATATGAAAGAAAGAGGAGAGAAAGGGAAAAAGGGTGGAGACTTTACAACAGTTGCACAAGATAGGTACAGGTCATTCGCTAAGAGCTGCCCTATCTACAGGAAATCACACCACGTAATCGTCTTGGTGAAATCACTGTGAGTCAGGGTAGGATATAGTTCAAAATCTCTAGTCCAGTGTTACCTTTTCAAAAGCAGATCTAGTTCCGGAAGATAGCTTTATGTTTACTCCAAATATGAACCAGATAGGGGCCTGGGAGACAGTCCAGAGGAAAGGCTTAGAGCACTTTGCTTTGAATGCTGATGCCTAGGCTTGAACTCTGGCATAGCATGGATAACTGATCCCTGGAACACTGCTGTGGTGGGGGAGGGAGGCAGAGAGAGAGAGGGGAGGGTGAGAAAGAGGAGAGAGAGAAAGAGAGAAGAGAGCAAGTAAGGGAGGAAAAGGAGGTACGGGAAGGAAAGACGAAGCAGGGAGGGAGGAGGGATATGTCAGGCAGATATAAAAGCTAGGACTGCTTGTTGTCTGGTTGGTTCAGTTTGGGGACCACATTCAGCTGTATTCAGAACTTATTTCTAACTGCGCTGAGCGATCACTCCTGGCAGGGCTTGAGGACCAGATGTAGCGCCAGTGATCAAACCTGGGTGGTCAGTGTGCAAGACAAGCGCCTCACTTCCGGTACTGTCTTTTCCCTAGCTTCCAGAGGAGTTTATTCTAAGGATCAGGAGAGAGTGACTGGTTCTAGACGGTGATGGGCCTCTTGGTGACAAAGCATGGTTTGTGCTAGTGATGCAGCAGGAACTTGAGCCTGGACCACACTTCAGATCCAGATGGGGGTGAGGAGGGCGGAGTGCTGGGAGCCACGGGCCAGAAGAAACAAGTCAGATGGGACTTTGAATGTTCACTGGGCCTGAAGAAGGATGCGGCCAATGCAGAGACTCTGAACCAAGCATCAAGGCTAGAGAACTATCAAATTCCCTTTGAGGGACATGGCCACAGGTACCCTAAAAGTAAGGGACAAGATCTTGTTTAAGCCACCATTATTAGAGACACATGTTAATAATTAGAAATCGATTTAAATGTTGCATTAGTTCCTTGCTCCTTTAGTGATTCTCTACTCAGCCTCATTACTGCTAAAACAAACCAGTCAGAGACTAGAGTATTAAGACTGTTCCAATATGGTTTCAGATGCTTCCTTTTGTTGTTTGGCGACCACACCCATGGCTGCTCAAGCACTATTCCTGGCTGGAAGCTGTGGGTGCGCCCTGTCCCTGGTAGGCAGCACGCAGGCCCACAACCACCCTTCTTGCAACCTCCCTGATGCACAGGTCCAGACCGTGACTGGATCACTTACTACTGGTTCCCCTCCTCCCCTCCCTACCCACAGGTCCAGACTGTGACTGGATCACTTACTACTGGTTCCTCTCCTCCCCCTCCCTACCCACAGGTCCAGACTGTGACTGGATCACTTGCTACTGGTTCCCCTCCTCCGCTCCCTACTCCTCTCCTCTCCTACTCTCCATGCCCCTCCCTTCTTTTCTTTACCTTTTTTTTTCAAAGGGAGGGACACACCCAACTATGCTCAGGATTTACTCTAGGCTCCAGCTCAGGAAATCATTCCTGGCAGAGCTTGGGAGACCATAAGGGATTCCCAGAATCAGAACCTGGTCGTCTGTGTACTAGGGAAATGCTTTATCCACTGTACTGTATTGCTCTGGCCCCGTTTATTGATTGTATTTTCTAAATGGTGCCCCCTCTTTGAACCCAGGGCTTCTACATGCTAACCAAATGCTCTGCTACCTTCCCTGCTCCTTGATTTGATCAAGTTGCTTAATTTCAGTTTATTCCTCCACAAAGTGACAATACTAATAATTATCTCTCAGCTTCGCTGTGAAGAAACATATTACTATATCAAGGTAGCAATTTGATGAGTTTAGAAAAGGAGAGAAAGTTGATAATAAACAATGTTTAAATTTATATGTCTTTTTTTCCCAACTGGGAAAATATCTGACATAAAAGTAGAGAGTTGGGGGCTGGAGGCGATAGCCCAGCGGTAGGGCATTTGCCTTGCACGCGGCCGGCCGGCCCTGCCGGCCTGGGTTCGATCCCCGGCATCCCCATATGGTCCCCCGAGCACTGCCAGGAGTAATTCCTGAGTGCAGAGCCAGGAGTAACCCCTGAGTGCCACCGGGTGTGACCCAAAAAAGCCAAAAAAAAAAAAGTAGAGAGTTGTATCTGCTACACTTGTGCTTATTAGTTAGAAATCAGTCCCTGGTGAATCTGCGGTAGAGCCACGCTCTAGGAGAGACAAAACAGATATTTAAGTTATTTTTGGTGGGAAAAGGGAACAAAGACCAGTGGGAGTGGTACCCCTGATAAGCATAGTGATTGGTTTAGTATTTGACTTCCCAACCTACTGCCACACTATAAAATCAGGAAACTATTTTGACCCATTTTTCTGCTATCTCTCACTGGATCTATCATGGTAATAAAAAACAATTCCATTACTGATTGTTTTGGGACCACATCCGGTGGTGCTCAGGGTTTATTCTTGACTGAGCTCAGCGATATCTCCTGGTAGGCTTGGGGGTACTATATAAAGTTTCAGGGGTTGAATCCTAGTCTGCTGTGTACAAGGCAAACACCCTACCTACCTGGTAGCCTCAAGGATATATTCTATGCTTTTCCTTCCTTCCTTCCTTCCTTCCTTCCTTCCTTCCTTCCTTCCTTCCTTCCTTCCTTCCTTCCTCCCTCCCTCCCTCCTCCCTCCCTCCCTCCCCTCCCTCCCTCCCCTCCCTCCCTCCCTCCCTCCCTCCCTCCCTCCCTCCCTCCCTTCCTTCCTTCCTTCCTTCCTTCCTTCCTTCCTTCCTTCCTTCCTTCCTTCCTTCCTTCCTTCCTTCCTTCCTTCCTTCCTTCCTTCCTTCCTTCCTTCCTTCCTTTTTTGGTTACTCCTGGCATTACTCTCAGGAATTACTTCTGGCAGTGCTCAGGAACCATATGGGATGCCGAGGATTGAACCTGGGTCTAGAAGGCAAATGCCCCACCTGCAGGACTATCACTCTGGCCCCTGTGTTTTAAGAAGAAAGTACAGTACTATTTGGGTACAAAAGGGGAAGCTCAGGAAATCAGAAGTTCCAAGAGGAATCAAGGTCTCAGCTGAGAAGCAGGAGATAAGTAGGAGTCAGCTAGGTAAGAAAACAAAAAAAAAAAAAAAAAAAAAAAAGGAAGAAAGAGCCATTTGTTACAGACCACAGGCGAGAAGATAAGAGAGCTTTGGAGATCTTAGAAAAATGTCTAGAACAGGGGCAGAGTGACAGAAAAAGTGGTTAGGGTGTTTGCATTGCATGTGGCCAACCCAAGATGTCAGGCATCCCACATGGTCCCCAGAGCACTGCCAGAAATGATTCCTGAGTGCAGAACTAGGAGTAATCCCTGAGCATCACCAAGTGAGACACAAAAAGCAAAAAAAAAAAAAAAAAAAAAACAAAAAAAAAGCAAGAAAAGGAAAAAGAAAAGTCTAGTATAGCTATGGCTTCCGAGAGGCCTGAGAGCAGTAAAATGTCAGAGTTCAGATCTTGCTGATGTCTTCATGACTAGGAGCATGCTGAATTTGCAGTCATTATTTCTGTAGCAACAAAGGGAGTCATTAAAGATTTCCAAACTGGACACTCATTCAGACACGGTCTTTTCCTTTATACAGTAACAGTTAGTATTCTTTCTACTGCTTTGTAGTTAGTATACATTCTGATTCTTATTTTATTTATTTATTTTTTTGGTGGGAGGGCTAAGATGGGGGGGATTGGGGTTTGGGATTGCACCCAGTGCTTTTCAGGGATCACAGCAGGAGGTGTTGGGGGACTATATTTGACATCAAGCCTGGTTCAAGTGCATGCAACACAACCGCCTTAACACCTGCTCTCTCTCTGACCCCCGATTCTTATTCTCAGAAGTTGGTGTTTGGGTGTGGAAGGTGACTTTTCCTTGCCTACCCACTGTATGCTGTGTTCTTTTCACCTTCTTTTCCTTTCATATTTATGGTTCCTCTATACAGCATTGAATTGGTATAAAATATTTGAGGACTTTCTCTATTGGTCTTGTGCCTATACAATATGACATTGTTTAACTTACCATACTTTTTTTTATGAAAGTGGGAGACTTGTGGTCTGAGAGATAACACAGCGGGTAGGGCGTTTGCCTTGCATGCAGCCTCTCTGGGTTCAATCCCTGGCATCCTGTATGGTCCCCAGAACTGCCAGCACTAGTTCCTGAGCGCAGGGCCACCCTTAAGCATTGCTAGATGTGACTCAAAAAATCAAAAAAAAAAAAAAAAAAAAAAAGGTGGGCGACTCAGAGGCAATGTGTTTGCCCTTAAAGTTTGACTGGACTAGATTTTCTTTCACAGCTCCCTTCCTTCATTTCATTTGTGGATAAGTTGTACCAAGGAGGTTTACTATATAAATTTCATTTATCAAGAACTTTCTGTATCTCCTACAAGGGTTTCACTCATGTGTCATTTAAAGAGTCACAACAGGAGCTGGAGTGATAGTACAGTAGGGAGGGCATTTGCCTAGCTTGAGACTAACCCAGGTTCAATCCCCCACCATCCCATTTGGTCCCCTGAGCACCAGACTAATCCCCTGAGTGTAGAGCAAGGAGTAATTCCTGAACATTGTCACTGGTGTAATCCAAAAATAAAAATTAAAAATAAAGAGTTACAACAACCACAAAATAATGAATTTCTATTTTTTATTGCTTAAGAACTGAGACTCAGAGATTGCATATTTTGCCTAAGCTCCCCAGTGAATAAATGACAAACACTTCTTTTAGTAATCATTTTCAGCTTCAGAATTTCCTAGGCTCATACAATTTTAAATAATAGTATTCCTAGATAGACTTAGAATTTATATTGAAATTTTTGGTCATTTAAGAGCTTGAAAGGAAAACATTCTCCTCCATCCTCTAGTTCCCAACTAAACATATGCAAATCCAAACCATCATATAGTGTTGCCTTCACATATGGTTGCATTTATGGTTTTGGGAGATACTAAAAATAAGGACAGAAGACCTGGTAAAGCACCTTCATTTAAAAATGCATCACTGTATCACTGTCCTCCAGTTCATCATTGATTTGCTCGAGCAGGCACTAGTAACATCTCCATATGTCCTGTCTCATGCAAGTAGAGCCCAAGGGCACCTGCTTGCTCCAGGAACATAAAGAGCCTCAAACCATTACATCAGGTCATGGGAATGAGGTCTATAATTGTTACTGGTATTTGGCATATCAAATATGACACGGGTAGCTTGCCAGGCTCTGCCGTGGGTAGCATACTCATCTCTAAATCCAGCATTCAACACTTTGCATTTAAAAATGCATAGTGTGAAAGAATACTGTCAAGATCAACTAGTGGCAAACAAATTTCAGACTCCTTTTGCAAATTTCTCTAATTCCACTTAGATCATTTTTGTTTAGTACAACATTTCATCACAATTTTATCAATGATCCAAGTGTTTGTGAACACTTTCAAGAATGAACAGAGTTTATGTCTCACAATTATTGGAAATTCCCCAAAAGTCCTGGGATTTTTGAAAAATCTTAAGACATTCATGTTTTGAGTTGTTTTTTTTTTTTGGGGGGTGGTTACACCTGGCATTGCTCAGGGGTTACTTCTGGCTCTGTACTCAGGAATTACTCCTGTCAGTGCTGGTGGACCATATGGGATGCTGGGACGGAACCCAGGTCTTCCACATGCAAGGCAAACACCCTACCCACTGTGCTATCGCTCCAGCCCCTGTTTTGAGTTCTTAAAATGTTTCTTTGCCATCTTAATGTATTATGGCTTTTAAAAAGGACTGCCTACATTTCTATTTCCATTAATTTGTTTGTTTATTTACTTATTTATTTGCTTTTTTAGCAAATAAATAAACAAGTAAATAAACAAAATTTATTTTGAAAATTGAGCAACCCTGCAATTTTCAGGGGTTGCTCCTGGCTCTGCAGTCAGGAATTACTACTGGTAGTGCTCACAGTTCCATTTGGGATGCTGGGGACTGAACCCAGGTAGGCTGCATGCAAGGCAAATACCCTGCACTCTGGACTATCACTCCGGCCCTGCCTAGATTTTTAAAGATCATCTTGAGATTGGCTACAAATTGAGATGATTGCTTGAAAATATTTTTCTTTAAAAAAAAACAAAACTGTTTTCTGAAATAAAACAAAATCATTCATCAGGTTCTTTATGTTCTATGAACTATGAATTCAACACTGTGTTAGTCTATTTCATAATAATTTTTAAAGGAGTGTTCTTTTTTATTTTCTTTAATACTTTATTTCCAACACTATGGTGCTGTTATAAACCAATGAAAGTCATAAATCCTTTTGTTCACAGCTAACTAGACTCTCGCCGTACCCAAGTTGCTGTTTTGAAAAAAAAAAAAAACAAGGTTAGAATATACTTTCATAAAAACAGATTTCCACACTGAAATTTTTCACTAAGTTAGTGTAACTTGCATTACATTATAGCATATTTCGTTTTAGTTCCTCTCACACATTATTAGCTAATTATCATGTAGAATCGTCACTCTTTAGAGGCAAAGTGTTGCTGTATAATTTGACTGAAAACACCTGGACAAATGCCAAGTGGCACCTTAGTTCCCACATTTGCTACGCTTGGAGTTTTAGATAACCATCATTTACAGTTCCTACAGCTTTTTAATTATAAACTGTGGCGAGTCCTCCAGACAAGTGAGGACCAGACTAAGAGGAAAATTAAATTATTTTTTGGATGTTTTCCAGTGATATTCTTTAATTACACACACTAAACATCTCTAGATTACCCCTGAATTACTATTGAAATATTTCACTTGGCACATAGCTGTGAAAAAAAGGTAAATATTGAGATCAAGGTATAAGAAATATATGAAAAAGGAATAGTCCAATGTCACAAATTAACAAAATCTAACAAAACTGTTCTAATTATGAATGAGAAAAAGGAAGGAAAGCAATTAAAAGAAAGTGAGCCAGAGCAATAGTACAGAGTACAGCGTTTGCCTTGTACAGGACCACGAAGTTTGATCCCAGCATCCCATAAGGTCTCCCAAACACTGACAGGAGTAATGCCTGAATGCAGAGTCAGGAGTAACCCCTGATCATGGCCAGGGTTACCCCTGAACATGGCCAAAAGCAAAAAAAAAAAAAAGCTTTGTACAAGTTATTTATTTATATAACTTGTATCTATTACTATATCACTATACTATCACTATCCTCCCGTTGATCAACTATTTGCTAGAGCGGGCACCAGTAATATCTCCGTATGTCCTGTCTCATGCTAGTAGAGCCCAAGGGCATCTATTCGCACTTCCATATATTATTTATTTTAACTTCAACTGTAGATTCAGGGTGGGACACAAACTACAAAACTAAATCTCAGCTATCAACAGAACTGGAAAGGCTTATTACATAAGCATTTAAATTTAGACATATCTATTATATGCATAATATTACATATCACAAATCATGTATGTAATAAACTACTACAAATTACAAAATTCTGGTAAGAGGTTAGACTGAAGGAACTAGAAATGGAAAATGGAGAAGAAATATGGCTGGAAGTTCAAAACCAAAAGAATGACCTAAATCACAAAACCTATTGTCTGCTGCCATTTTCAATTACCTAAATTATAAACTATACAATTATAGGGTATTTGATATTTATGTGTGTGTATATTTCTTTTGTGTTTGTCTGTGTGTGTAGTAGCCCATAAATAACATGTGATGTTATTTATGGGCTACTATTCCCAGTTCTGTGAGTAGAACTGGGAATAGTAGCCCATACTACTTACTTACTACATACGTACAAAGCATCAAACCCTGATCTCTTGCATGAAAAAAATTGTACTCCTCCAGTTTAAATATCTCCCAGCCTAATTTCTGTATGGATTTAACTTGCATTCAATTCCAGATGACAAGAAGCTGGATATGGCTATATTTAGCTTGCAAATTGCTTCAGTTCCACTTGATCACTTGATCACTTGACATCCCGTTATTCATCGATTTGCTTGAGCGGGTACCAGTAACATCTCCATTTGACCCTATCACATGCCAGTGTAGCCCAATGGCATCTGGTTGCTTCAGGAATACGAAGAGCCTCAAACCATTCATTCAGGTCATAGGAATGAGGTCTATAGTTGTTACTGGTTTTTGGCATATCAAATATGGCACGGGTAGCTTGCCAGGCTCTGCCGTGTGGGTGGTATACTCTCAGTAGTAGGCTCTCAGTTCATGCATTTACTGATGAACCACAACTATAGACTAAGGATTCTAAATTAAAATCCAAGCAACTACTTGGAAAATAAAATAGCAAGAGCAAGAGCACAGCAAGCAGATCACTTGCCTTGCATGTGGCTGGCCTAGATCTGACCCCAGCACCCCATATATATCCCCTTGCATGGCCAGGAATGATCCCTGGCACGGAGCACATAGTACAATTAAATAATAAATAAACTGGGGCTGGAGCGATAGCCCAGCGGGTAGGGCATTTGTCTTGCACATGGCCGGCCTGTGCCAGCCAGGGTTCGATCCCCAGCATCCCATATGGTCACCTGAGCACCGCCAGGAGTAATTCCTGAGTGCAGAGCCAGGAGTAGCCCCCTGAGCTTCGCCGGGTGTGACCCAAAAAGCATAAATAGATAGATAGATAGATAGATAGATAGATAGATAGATAGATAGATAGATAGATAGATAGATGAGTGAATAAGTAAATGAATGAATGAATGAATTAGTGAGTGAATGAATGAATGAATGAATGAATGAAGATAAGCTTTTTAATAGTATTAAAGAGTTTTAATAGTATAAAACTTTGTTTTTTGGGTCACACCCAGGGATGCTCAGGGGCTACTCCTGGCTCTGCACTCAGGAATTACTCCTGGCGGTGCTCAGGGGACCATATGGGATTCCAAGGATCAAATCCGGGTGGGCTGCATGCAAAGCAAACACCCTACCCACTGGACTATTGCTCCAGCCCCCATAGTATAAAACTCTTAGAAGAAAAGATAGGTCTTCATGACCTTCCTTCTGATCAGGAAAAGATTCATATTTGATGCCAGAGAGAGAAAATACAAAAAAGGCCAATAATCACATAAAAAACTGCTTAATATCATTGGCTATTAAAAAACCTAAGTCAAAGACACGGTAAACTATGACTTCACACCCATTAAATGGCCAAGTAAGCATAATGAGTCTAGAGAAACTGGAACCTGCATGAGAGCTGGTGGGACTGAAAATCCTGTGGAAAAGTCTGGCAACATTAATCAGAATTACAGGACAGGGCTAAGCACATATCCCAAAGAAATGTAAACCGCTCAGTCAGCTCAGGGGTCAGAGAGGACCTGCAAGGCTCCTGGCTACTTCAAATTACGAGGAAGTTCTTTTCTCTGAACTGTACGGTGTTTTTTTTTTTTTTCTGCTTTTTGGGTCACACCCGCGATGCTCAGGGGTTACTCCTGGCTCTGCACTCAGGAATTACTCCTGGCGGTGCTCGGGGGACCATACGGGATGCCGGGGATCGAACCTGGGCGGCATGGGCCGGCCGCGCACAAGGCAAACTCCCTACTCGCTGGGCTATCGCTCCGGCCCCTGAACTGTACGTTTAACATGTATCATGAGGCCGCTTAATTTAACTGCCCTTTAACATATCAGCAGACACCCCCCATATGATGCTAACTATGCATAATAACAAGTCTATGGAGTCACTCTGGGGTGGTGGGGAGAAGCATCAGAGCGAGGCGTTGAGGGGAGAATGTGGTCTCAGCGCGTCAGGAAGGACCAAACAAAACCATTCCACACAAGCGTGTTTGGTTTTCCTCTTCTCTCCCTGTTCTCCTTCCTACCTGGAAACTTAAGCAGAAGCAGAAAATAAAAGCAAGAGAAAAACTTTACCCAAAGCCTCAAATGTCTGTGGACAAGTCTGACTGTTGTTGACTGGGGACACACCCAAAAGTGTGTCAGTTCCACAGACATATTAAATTCATGAATGTAAAGTGATGTCCCACAAGAATTCTTAAGTTATCTCCCCCAAAAGGCATCACTGACAAATGACAGCAAAATACAAAGAAATTGTTTTAGAACAAACGTTGTGTTGAGCTAGTTCTCTAGATGTGCTTCTTTGAAATCAATCTATACGTAGCAAGTAACTGTGATGATCACAAAATCACTTGGCAATGAACTGTAAGAGCTAATTTCATTCTGATGGCTCTGAGTTTTGGTGGAATTCTCAAGACACACTCACATTGGTCTTCAAAAGCAATGGCCAAAAGCAATTCAGACTCCAGGACTCCAGCTGGAAATGAGGCTTCAGGTCTGTTTTAAGGAATCCCATCTTACCCTTCATTCCCATGTGTAATTGTAGTTCAGAAAATTGCCAGCTGCAAACTCTGACATGCCAAGGGCTCAGCTATATTTGCCCAACCAAAGAAAGGTAAAAACATAATCTCAAAACCAGTAAAGATTATAAACATGGTTCCATACTGTTGGTGTGCTGTTTATAAAAAAGAACTTACTCTAAGACTTTAATAAGCCCCCAAACTTTATTATTTGCTCTCCCTTCAAGTACAAAGCACAGATGTTAGGACATGTTGCAGTCTGGAATCTTTAGGAGAGGCAGTGTGTGGGCAGGGAACCAGCACCGTGGCAGGTTGAGTTCAGCAATTTTCTCAAAATTGGATGAAAGAACAGCCTGTGACCTGGAAGCTTAATAAAGACCTTCAGGAGCTGGAATGCTAATTCACTGGACTAAATAAGGGCACTGGCCCTTTATAAGACTATAAAAAGACCTTGAAGTTTCTTTTCCTTATCCCCGTTTTCAACATGACTGTTTGCACACAACTGAACGCCAACTCCCCCCCCCAATAGCTAACTCCAGAACAGCTTAATAAAGTAGCCCATAGCTATACTTGTCACTTGTCTTCCCTTTGTTCATAGACTTGCTCAAGGGGGCGCCAGTAACGTCTCCATTCATTGGGAATGAAGTCCATTATTGGTACTGTTTTTGGCATATCAAATACACCATGGGTAGCTTGCCAGACTCTGCCATGGCTCTGGGTTCATCCCAGCTAAACAAGACTATTTAATTAACTGAATTCATTGCTTCAGACCCACAAGCCAAATTTCAATTGCTCAAGTCACAGATGAAGAGAACTAACGCAGTGAAGAGAGTAAGACATTTCCATCACCACATGTCTTACTACAACTTGTTGAAGATGCAAATTTTCCAATTTCTTTTTGGTTTGTTTGACTTTTTTTTTCCAGGAATGTGGACACATCCAGCAGTGCTCAAGTGCTTACTCCTGACTCTGCTTAGGCAACACTCCTGGCAGAACTCGGGGATATGTTCCTTGGGATTGAATTTGGGCCAGTTGTGTGCAAAGCCGCTCCATCTACTGTACCATTTCTCCAGCCAGTTTTCCATTTTTATTAAATGTGAAAATAGGTATAGGGAAAGCATACAATATTTGCAGAATCGAAGTGCAAGATTTTTAACATTTTTATTCTCTCCCAGTGTCAGCAATTGAACCTAGGACAGTCATACATACAGGGCTCTTAATTAGGATCTCCCACAAGCTGCATCCCCATCTAAAAATGACAAACTCCCCCAAACTAAGGCAATTTTAAATACTACTCAACTTGATTTCTATGTATTTTCTTTTTGGATTACACATAACAATGGTCAGGGGCTACTCCTGGCTCTGCACACAGGGATTATTCCTCACTGTGCTTAGGGGACCATATGGGACGCCAGGGTTCTAACCAGGTGGGCCTCATGCAATGAAAATGCCCTACCCGCTTTGGCCCCTCAACTCTATTTTCAGTTGAGAAAATCAGTCAACTAAGAGCAGAGCAGGGATGGAGAGTAAAACTGGAAGGGTGCTGGCCCTGCAACCGCCAACCAGGATTTGATTACCAGCATGGCATGTAACCCTGAGTCCCACCAACAGTGATCCCTGAGCCCAATTGGGTGTGACCAAAAGTGAAACCAAAATTGTAGTAGTGCTATTTTGTCAATTTCTGCAAGGATTATGGGCTGTGGGATTATTTTAAAAATCGTCATGGGGCCGGAGGATAGTCCAGCGGGTAGGGCGTTTGCCATGCACACGGCCGGCCCATGCTGGCCTGGGTTCGATCTCCAGCATCCCACATGGTCCCCGAGCACCACCAGGAGTAATTCTTGAGTGCAGAACCAGGAGCAACCCCTAAGCATCACCGGATGTGAACCAAAAAAAGCCAAAAAAAAATCCTCGTCACCTACCTAAACTCCTACACATGGTTGATATTTGTGACTTTTCTTACAGGGGTGGGGGGTGGGGTGTAGGCAGGATTTCCAGCAGGCTTCTACCTAGGAGACCCAGGATCCCCTTCCTGAGTCTCAGTCACAAGCACTGGGGCTCAACAGGCCCAGGGCTGTTCTGGTCCTGTCATGCATCTAACATTAACTGGGAATAACCACATAATTTGTAAAAAATTATAAGTACACTGGGACTGGAGAATTTGATGGCAGAGAGCACTTGTCTTGCATATGTGAGACCCTGGATTTGATCCCTGATGTTAAAAAAACACAAAGTAAAATCTGTTATATGCGTACATATTTTGAATAATGTCAAGATTTAAAGTTAAGAAACTTTTACTTTTGAGGGGAGGAGCCTTTTGCCCACATCCAGCTGTGCTCAGGATTTAATCAAAGTGTGGTCAAAAAAATAAAAAAAAAATAACGAAAATGTATAGAAATAATACCAACTGTCCAGAATTGCTCCCTTGGATAGATTTTCCTGAAGTGTGAACAATTTACTGTCTTGTTGTGTTGGATTATTAAAGCCAGGACCTCAATGGAGAGCACAAGGATGCACTCTGCCACTGAACCACGTCCTTGGTTCTCATATTACTTGTTTAAGAATCATGAGGATTCTACACCTTCTAATGTTCACTTGTCAAGCATACTTATTAAATTTCTCTATAATTTTAAACTATTTAAAATTATTAGGTTCAATATGTTTTATATTCTCAGTTCAAATATGGTGACAAATAGTGTACAGCGGCCTGATGGGATTTGGTGGCAAGTACAAGTCAAGAGACCTAGAGTGGATACCCAGCATCAGTTAAAAAAAAAATTGTCTTGAGTTTTTGAACCAGTGGACAGAGTACTTGCTTTATATGTGGTAAGGTGAGGTTTGAGTCCCTGAGCCGCATGGTCTCCACCAGGAGTGACCCCTGAGCAACATTAGGTGTGACCCAGAAACCAAAAATAAAAATTCTAGATCTTATGACTCTTTATTTAACCAAATCGTCAGAAGAGAAATCCTTCAAGGTAAATGCAAGGTTTTTTGTTTGTTTTTTAAATCAAGGCACAGAAACTATTTTTATACTAAATTAAAATTTTATTGAATAAAGAACACTCTCCAGAACTCATGATTTGATGGACTAGGTCTACATTACATGCAATGAAGCCGAACATGACAGTAGTTTAACATGGAATGTCAAACAAATTAGTATTTCTCAGGGTACAAAATTGTTTATGTAGCTGACATGCAAAAAAGAAAAGTATGACACTATTTTCACTAATCATCTGTGATGAGTTTTAAAAAGGCATCTGAGAAACTGGTAAATTTTTTAGCATATATTTCAAATAAATTAGTTACATGTGTACTACTGAAATCTCTTTCAACCTCTCTTGCATTCCAAATAAAATCTTAGTGCAAACATCAAATTTGCTGGTCACCCAAAACTGTCAACTCTTAATAAAAAACAAATTCTGAATTAATGTGTATTAAGTAGGACAAAACTGAGAATACCAGTTACTGCAGAAATTCATTTAGGCACATATAATATTCCATTCTAAGCATTTCTTCTAAGTCTCACATTAATTACTAAAGCCTGTTTACAGTACTAAAATTCTATCATTCAAGCATCAATGATTACATTTCTTAAAGGAAATCATTCATCTCAGCAATAGCATTATTGCTATATTCTAAAAAACGAAAAAAAAGGAAAATGATTAAAAAAAAACCAGTATCCATAATAGGATACATGGGGCAAAAACAATTTAGAAAAAAAATGTGCTTTACTTGCACAGCAGGAATTACATAATGTAAACACCATTTATTGGCCCACACCACAAAATCCATGAGAAAAGTTCCAATTTGAACACTGTGTGTGCATTATTTTCAAATCTGTGTTTGTGAGTTTATACTGTACCAATACATGACACATAAAATACACCCTTCACACACATACACATACAAGTGATTATTAAATATTGAGCATGGCTTGCACTTCCCTGACTAACTCAAAAAATGTTAAGTGACATCCCAAACATTTAGAAAATGTTTACAGAAACCATTCAATGAATGTAAATAGTACTGAGGAATGATGAAAAGTGATGGCAATATGATGCAAGTGGATGTAAAAAATAACTGCTGAGAATTGAGAACTGGCAAACGCATGGAAAATCTTTTCTGTGGGCCTTGTCGAAACTTTCAACTGATATCAAGATTTAGAAAAGTAGTAGCATACGTCCCTTGCCACCTAGAGGGTCAGGCCTGGAAAGCTCACCTTCAAAGTGCAAATTTTTACAATGGAATGTCTTAGCAGGGACATAAGGACAGTCCTGTCTTTTTCTTTGTGTTAAAAACAAAAAACAAAACAAAACCCACAACCCAACCCAAGATGTTCAGGAAGCACTGTTTCCTGGCCAAAGTTATTCTGTTTCTTGATTAAAAAGGAGTATATTTAACCACATATCTCACCCACTATTTCACATATACAGAACTATTCTTGGGGAAGAATGGAGTGGGGGGGGGGGAGAGGAAGAAGCCCCTACCTATGTATCACCTAATGCAATTTTTATTTAGAACTTAGCTCCTTTGAATCAACTACATTAAATACCAACATGTACCTCCCTATCCCCACCCCCTTCCACCCACCTATCCCAAGCAACCCCCTCCCCCCACGAACCCAAGTATTCTAATGTCTGTGTTTTCTAAGCCTCATGCTGAAGGCTGCTGAGTACCACCTCCACTTGTAACAAAATGAACACCTAAGGTGCACTTTCTACAGCACCTTTTTCTTCTCCACAATTCTGTGGAATCTTGATGCTCTTGGGCCTGGGTCTAGATTTCCAGGTCATCAGGTCGAGGACGGCTACTGGCTCGACTACTGGCTCTGCTGGCAGGCCGCTGGTCCACGAGGGCTAGAGGTTGGAGTTCATGCCCGGCAGCCAGTTTTTTCGAATTCTGGTTATCATCGGGAAATCAAAAGGCTGCGCGTGGGAGTTAGAGATGGTGCTTCCTGCCTGCCCCATTCGATTTTGCTCTGCACTATAATTAGCCCAATTTTGCTCACTTGCTTGTTTGTTGTAGTTGCGGCAGGAAGAATTGTTTCTGTCTCCAGTCACCAGCTTGTACCCAGGAGGAGACATGGGTGAAAGGGGAGCCGTGGGTGAGGAGCAGCCGTTGAAATAAGCGTATTTTGGAGATCCACAGTCTTTCGAGGGGCTCAGGGGGGCCCGTGGAAGCGTGGTAGATATCGGTTTTCCCCTTCACGCGATCCTTCACACCCTTGAAGAAGACATAGAAGAGCTCGATGATGTTCAAGGCGAGAGACACCAAGGACACCACTAGCATAAAGATGATGAAAATGGTCTTCTCCGTGGGACGAGAGGAAGCAGTCCACCTGGTGCGGGCATGGGTCTCTTTTGCACGTACACGGCGCTCAGGCTGAAGCCATAGATGTACCACTGGATCAGCAGGAAGGCGACCTCGAAGACGGACTTGAAGAGGATGCTGATGATGTAGGTGCGCAGCAGGCCTCCGCGCATCTTCACCTTGCCGTGCTCTTCGATGCCGTACTTGAACTTCTTGATCTCGATCTGCTTCAGGTGCATTTCCACATTGACTCCATCCGTTTGCGCAACCTTCAGCTCCTCCTCTTTCTTGTTCAGTTTCTCTTCCTTGCGCATCACATAGAAGACATGAGCCAGGTACAAAAGTGTCGGGACGGACACAAATATGATCTGCAGGACCCAGAAGCGCGCACGTGAGAGATGGGGAAGGACTTGTCGTAGCAGACGTTTTCACAGCCAGGCTGCTGAGTGTTACAACGAAAGGCGGACTGCTCGTCACCCCACGCTGACTCCACAGCCGTTCCCAGCAGCAGGATTCGGAAAATAAAAAGCACGGACAGCCAGACCTTCCCCGCCCGCTGTGGAATAGGCTTGAACTTTATCAAGGAGTTTGCCTAAGGCACTCCAGTCTCCCATGGTGCCTGGGAGGAGCCTGGAAAGAAACAAAAAAGGCAAATATCAGACCAAGTGTCCTAAAAAGGCCTCAAAAGTTTTCCAACAGTCTTCTAAAAACAAAAAAAAAAAAGGTCCCGTAGCCCCACGTACAGTTTTCTTCAGATCTTAAAATCAATAGACCATGTGCTAGTAAACTGCAATCTCAACCCGTAAAGATGTCTCACTTGCTTAACTATTGCCTCACACGTAAGTTGAGAAACAATTTGTGCTAAGTGCTTCTGCTTATATTCTCCATCTGATAAATGAGGACAAGTCTTGCCTGGCAGACCAGTGCCTGGATGCAACCCTCAGCAAAATGCTAATATAGGGCATTCAAAAGTCAAAGGCATCTAAGAATGAAGGTAAGAGCACCTACCCCTGTTATACATATCCACATGAATGCAACCCGTTGTCTTTGTGTGTACAAGGACAATTTAAGCATACACCAGTGTCTTCATTTTTCATGCATTTGTTTCTTAAGCAGTGGTTACATTGTTCTCTTGACAAGAGAATACAGTGTACTGAAACATTCAACCTGACAGTCCTATGCAGAAACCTACTTTCAAAGACTAAATGTACAGCACATTAAAAAAAAAAGAATCTTATTTGTTTCAATTTTATAGTATGAAAAAGAGACCACTTAATTTTTTTAATTTAAAAATACTCATTTATTGGGGGCAAGGGAGAATTGTGCCATTTCCCGCTGTGCTCAGGATTATTGCTGATGGGAATGTTCAGAGGAATATTTGTGGGGCCTGGATTGAACCCTGGTCTGTTGCCCGAAGATAAGTGTTCTACCTCCTTAACTATTTCTTCACACCCAAAATACACATTAAAGTATTCTCTGGTGGGGCTGGAGCAATAGTCCAGCAGGTAGGGCATTTGCCTTGCATGCAGCCAACCCAGGTTTGATCCTTGGCATCCCATATGGTCCTCTGAGCACTACCAGGAGTAATTCCTGAGTGCAAAGCCAGGAGTAACTCCTGAGTGTTGCTGTGTGTGACCCCAAATGAAGCAAAATATATAAACAAACAAATAAATAAAATAAAGTATTCTCTGGGGCCAGAGAGATAGTATAGTGGGGAAGGCTCTTGCCTTATACGCTACCAACACAGGGTCGATCCTGGCACCACATAAGGTTTACTAAGTCCAACAGGGGTAATCACTGAACACAAATCCAGGAGTAAACCCTGATCATTGCTGGTTGCTACCCTAAAGCCAAAATAAGTCCAAAAAACAATAATCACCAAAAATTAAAAAAAAAAATAAATAAATAAATAAAAAACCCCTACCTCTGGCAAAGCATATTCAAATTCCCTTACTGGGAATTTGACCTCCAGTGTGTAGTCTTTGTAATAATATTTTGTATCTCAAAAGACAAAATAGCAGAGCTGCTCCTTGCTCTCCCTGTGCCCAGCCGCTCATGAGGCGCCCGGGAGGCATGGTGGGTTCTAGCCCTGGCCTGCCACCCCAGCAGAGCCTCACAACAAGCTAGATGACACCCCCCCCCCACTCCATGGGGGCCGCCATCTTCCACATCTGGACTTCCCTCTTGTCACAACTCCAGCCCGGCTCTCGCGCCGCTAGCGGCTGCACGGTTCATCAATAAATGCTTTATTCAGAGGTGACTACAAGAGTATGCCACCCGCATGGCAAGCCTGGCAAGCTGCTCGTGTCATATTTGATATGCCAAATACCAGTAACATTTATATTAGGTCATTCCCATGACCTAATATAATGGCTTGAGGCTCTTTATGTTCCTGGAGCAAGCAGATGCCTTTGGGTTCTACTAGCATGAGACAGGACATATGGAGATATTACTGGTGCCCGCTCTAGCAAATAGATGATGAAAGGGAAGATAGTGATAGTGATAGTGATCTCAAAAGACTAGGATTCACCCATAATTGAGTATGTGAAAAATCTGAGAACCAGGGATATAACCCAAAAAGGTGAAGTCTTGCTTTAAAAGTTGGAGCCACAAATTTCATCTTTGGTACTGCCTACAGTGACTCCCTAGCATCAAGCTGAGCTTGGAAGTAGGACCCAGCACTGCTAATATGGGTGGGAGGAATAGAGGGAGGGAGGGAAGGATAAAAGGAAAGAAGTGAGAGGAGGAAGACAAGTCTGTAGAGATAAATTGAAGCTTTCCCAAAAGCTTTCATAGAGTTCAGTTTTTACTAATAGTTCAATTAGCTGATAAAAATGAAGTCTTTAGGGTATAAGCAATATTCAACTGCCAGTAAACCAGAAACTCAAGATTAAGGCATTCTAATGTATCACCACGGGCTTTAAAAGTTAAAAGTGTTTTCAGAAAAAAAGGTGAAATGAACCAGGCACATGACCCAGTTAGAGTAGCTTTCCAGTGTGGGAACCGGGGCACATTATCCAGCAGCAACATCACGTAGTAATAATAAGTTAATTTAAAAAATAAGGTGGAGGGGCTGGAGCGATAGTCCTGGGGGTAGGGCGTTTGCCTTGCATGCGACAGGCCCATGCCGGCCCGGTTCGATCCCCAGCATCCCATATGGTCCCCCAGCACCGCCAGGAGTGATTCCCTGAGTGCAGAGCCAGGAGTAACCCCTGAGTATTGCCGGGTGTGACCCAAAAAAAGCAAAAAAAAAAAAAAAAAAAAAAAAAAAAAGGTGGAGCTGGAGCACATACGTTGTATGCAGAAGTAGGAGAGCCCTGACCTGAGCACCATGACTGCAACCCTCTCCCCCAACATGTACCCAGATTTCCACCTATACAATCTTGGTGAGGGTGGAAAGTTGCAAAGAAATTAGTAATAATATGTGACAGGCATAAATTCTAACTTTCACAGAGCAGTAATTAAGAGATTTTAGAAAGGGATGTAGTAAAGGATTATTTAATAATTAAAAACCACCAAAGACTGCCCAGGAGTTTAGCAATAAATCTTGAATTGGGTAACAAAAAGTAAGAATATGCATGCTTCTTGATTCATTATCTGAATACAAACAAGTTCCCAGCCTAAATATAAAAAGGTTTTTCAACTTGCATACTATATCCTCCAAGGAAAATATCCATGGATTCTTCCCCTACAATGCAACAGTAAATTTCTAATGACTACAACTTATGGTTTAAAAATGGAGGGAAGCGGAGGAAAAAGGAAGGAAGGAAGGGGAGAAAACGGAAGGAAGGAAGGAAGGAAGGAAAGAAGGAAGGAAAGAAGGAAGGAAGGAAGGAAGGAAGGAAGGAAGGAAGGAAGGAAGGAAGGAAGGAAGGAAAGTAAACAGGACTGGCAAGGGATTTCCTGTATGGGATAAAAAGGTGAAAAGATGGTTGGTACACGAAGTTTAAGTATGCATCAGCTACATAAATTAGCAGCGGATGGGGATTATCTTAGCTCAGACACTGGTAACAAAAGTGCTAGAAGAAATGTGGGAGGTACATGGGCGGCTTAGAGAAATGAATCCCTGTAGTCACAAGAAAAGGGGAGCTTCCCTTCTCTTTTTAGCTAAGGCCATTTTGGGTTCTGGGAACACTGCAGAGTACTTGATGTATAAAAAGCAGTCAAACAAGAATGAAGGGTTGACAAGTTAGATAGCCAAAGTAAGGCTTTGGTGAGAGGGAGTAATTTAGTCCTGATAGACAGTTTGGTGGTGAGAGAATGTAAGAGAAAAACCCTGCAATTTAGCAGAAAATAACTACATTGAGATGAAGAAGTACAATCCAGGAGGGTCAAACAAACATAACAGACTTTTTGGAGCTATATCAATAGGCAGTGTCTATGTGATGATGTGTAAATTGGCCCTAATTCTGTTTGTAGGAACTACAATATTTTGCCAGAGTCATCTGCTTTTGCTCAGATTCTCTACTTGTGAGTATGTGTGTGTGTGTGTGTGTGTATTGGGTGGGGACGGGTTGGGGAGGTGGGGGAAAGGACAGTGAAATAACAAGGACAAAAATGATTAACTGTCTGCATATATTTCATCACATTCACACAATGACTGGGCTCAAGACAAACTCAACATATTTATAAATATAACCAGGCACATTGGCGATGTCATTTTGGTCAATGTTTCATCATTATTCAAAATAAGAAAAAAAGAGATACAGATGCAAGTGAGAACTGCCAACTTCTTTTTATCATGGAAAACAAATTTGACCTTGATGTAATTCTAAGATTCTATAAAAGTATCCCATAATGCCTGGTATGTGAATTGGGTCATCGGGCAGTTTTCTAGATAGAAGTTCTTTATTAATACACCAGCAATTTAATTGCAAAGTTATCTTTTCTTTAAGCACCCACGCAGTTGTCATTTGTGTTAATGAGTTACACCCTTTCATCTAGAGATGAATTATCCAATTAGACACCTCGTATCCTGTAACATGTAGATACCTGTCATTACTTCTGGCAGAGAGACCAGACCATCAGATAATATTGAATGGGATACTTATACTACTTGTGATTTGCAAGGAGAGATAGCAGAAATAATTACCTTTTGGGGGAGTTTGCTTTGCTCTGAATAAAAGTTCTATCAACTTGTTTTCCTCCCCTATTAATATTTTCTTGTTTTTCAAACTCTTGTTTGAGAAGTAACATCCCTTAATAAGGAAACAGGTAAATTCTGTTTACACAGTTTACAGTTCAATAAATCTGAACTGATTCATACCTACCTCCACAACAGACAAACATCCATCACATATGTTCATGTCTTTACCTCTAAGTTCCCATTTGGAACTTTGCAGTACAAGTCAAGGAGCTGTGTGAGGTTTTTACTTGGAGAAAGAAAGAGTCAGTGCTTGACAGTCTCTTAACCAGCCTTGTGACTCCTGCAAACCAAAGCTCCATGCCAAGGCCCAAAGCTAAAGGCAGGAAGGGACGCTTAAGTCCCTTTGCAGTGGGTCTTCAACTGCTGTCAGTCACTTGGCATCATTTGTTAAAACATCGTCCCGATATTCACTGACTAATTTGATTTTCTGGAGTTGGGATGAGGGAAATTCAAATGATGCAAAAAAAAAATTTTTTTTTAAAAGATGTCCCAGGGGCCGGAGCAATAGCCCAGTGGGTAGGGCATTTGCCTTGCACGCAGCCAGCCTGTGCCAGCCTGGGTTCAATCCCTGGCATCCCATATGGTCCCCCAAGTACTGCGAGGAGTAATTCCTGAGTGCAGAGCCAGGAGTAACCCCTGAACATCACCGGGTATGACTGCAAAAAAAAAAAAAAAAAAAAGAAAGAAAAGAAAGATGTCCCCAGATAATTCTAAAGATTTCGGTACAGGAGGCAGAGATATAGCACAGGGCTATAGAGCTTGCTTAGAGCTGACCCAGTTCAATCTCTGACTGGTCATCCCCTGCAGTGACCCATCAGCACAGAGTCCGCAGTAAGCCCCAGTACCACTAAGTGAGAAGAAAGGAAATCCTCCAATAGAAACTAAGAAAGTTCCAGAAAGGTCAAAGGAGAGTGGGTGATAGGTAGGATGAGGGTTAAGGGCAGTCCTTATCACTGTGCTTCTATCCACTGCTTTCCATGAGAGGCAAAATAAAAATAAACCTTCAATTTTATTATGTTTTTCCTAGGCCACATCCGGTAGTGCTCAGGGCTATTTACAGCTCTACGCTCAGGAGTGATCCCTGACAGTACTTAGCAGATCATGTGATCCCAGGGATTCAAACTGGAGAGTCGTCTACATTAACTTTGCCCTCTTTTTCTTTATCACTGTCCTTCAGCTTCACTTTTAAATTACATACTTTAAACTGTCCCTTTTGGTCTTGGTGGGCCACACCCAGCAGTGCTCAGGAATTATCCCAGTGGTGCTGAGGACCATATGTGGTACCAGGGATTCAAACTGTGAGCCCATGCAAAGAAAGGAACTTACCCACTTGTTCCGTTTCCAGCCTGGCCAGAGCCTTAAAAACAAATCATGTGCCAGAACTGCAGTTGTTCCCTGTTATTAATGCCCTGATGATAATTATTAGGAGAATCAGAAACTATTTTACTTTCAATTTAAAGAATTTCCTGAGACAGTCATAATTCAATGATTGGAATTTAAAAAAGGAATACTGTAAAGAGGATTGTTGGTAACCAAAGCAGGGACTCAATATTCTTTTTTAAAAAAATGAGAAACTCACTAATATTTGAAAGAAAATTCTTAACTCAAATAATTATAAGGTCTCTTTGGAAGTTCCTGGTTTAAAAAGAAAAATCAAGTAACAGATATCTTGGAGAGAAAGGGAAAATGTGGGGCTGGAGCAATACGCAAGGTACAGTGTTTGCCTTACACACAGCGGATCCGGGTAATCCCTGGCATCCCATATGGTCCCCCGAGCACCACCAGGAGCAATTCCTAATTCCTGGGTGCAGAGTCAGTAGTAACTCCTGAGCATTGCCCGTGTAACCAACCCCTCCCAAAAAGAAAAATAAATAAAGGGGGAAATGCCATGTTGTATTTCTAATATTCTAAAACCAAAAAAAATTAAACACCAAAACTAAAATGTCACCCTCCTAAACATTTTATTATCAATTCATTATGAACCCCTCTCTCTGGCAGTAAGTCTGAATGGACTCAATTGTAACCATTCCCCTCTGTAGCCATACCAGATTTGTTCTGCGATATTCACACTTGCAAATAATTAACAGATCCATATTTCACCCATCAGCAAATCATGACTCAATCTCCTTTCTTCCTCCTTCCAACAGTTGAGACTTGAGACCCAGTCTCAGCACACCAAGCCTGATTTGAGAGCCCCGTCATCATTGCTGCTCTTCACATTTCATGTCCTTTGTGAAGTGACACTTGCCCCATTTGCTGACCTGTGCTCTTCAGTCATGGGGGAAAAGCCATACCCTTAAGTTATCCATGGTAACTGCCGGTTCTACCCATCCAGGTGCTTCCTCTCAAATATATATACACACACCACACTCCCTGCACCGCTCTCACCTCAGCTAGCGCTCACTCTAGCCCTGTCATTTCCTATTCCTTGTCCTGTTTTTGTTTTTCAAAAGGTAGTTGCTCTATTCATAGCCTATATTTACCAATTTATTGCCTTCATCCTCAGTAAGTACTACTAAATACTTTAACTAGAACATATATTCCATGGAGTTTGCTCACTGCTGTATTCCTTGAGAAGTAAGGGATGCTGAATTATCTCTATGGAACAAATTAAAGGGGGCTTGCAAAAGTCCCCAGGGTTACAAAAAACGATCTCCTTGGGGTTCACTAAGTTCAGTCATACACCCAAACTTCCAAGTTTAAAATTGACTGAAAAGGAGACTTTCATGGTAAAACAGTACCGTCATCATTTCATAAAATGTTATTAAATTTCCAAGTGACAGTTACTGAAAGGGAACTCTTTTTTTGAAATTACATGATTTGCATGGTTCACACAATTCCTAAGCAGGCACTATTAAAAAAGCAGGGAGAGTGTTATCAAGGCTGCAGACTCCAGGTGTCATGGAATTTGTTTCTGGATTTTGTTTGTTTGTGTTTAGGCCACAAATGGCAGTGGCCAGGTCTTGGTCCAGGCTTCACACTGGGGATCACTCTTGGCAGTGCTTCGGGAACCATATGTTGTACTGGGGTTGAGCCTAGGCCTGGCTGCATGCAAGGTAAACTCCTTATTATCCATTGTTCTTTCTCCCTGGCTTTGGTATCATGGATTTATATTCAGTATTACTATTCTATTTTAACAAGCTAAGACTTGTGAAGTGTGATGCTTCCCAATTCTGTAGTAATTCAAATGTACATATATAACAGTCTGGTTGAGTCTATGCAGGCAGTAAGTGATTTGAATCAGGTGCCACGGAAATTATTACCAGCTCAAATTTATCATCTTTGTTTCCTTAAATTTAGATAGCTGGTCTAGTTCTGTGGTATAGCAAACCTATTCTAATATCAATGTCTATTTAAAATTCTGCCTTATGATTCTATGAGTATCTATAGCTTCCATTGTAAAAAAAGAATTCATTTCATATCTTTAATACGAAGCTTTCAACTACATAAATTGGGGAGTAGGACGGTGTAAAATATATTATGCCTTTCCTCCTTTGCCTCTCCTCCACCTCAGCCAACCACCATTGCTTCCAAGGGACAATGAGATGAAATGGGGGGTAAAGGATACTCGGTCGAGGGGAAGCCTCGCAGAGACACAGACCCTGTTCACAGCTGTCACTCAGCTCCCCCAGTAACAAGTCTGTTATGGTCATTTCGGAGACACAAAAGAAAAAAACCCAAGTCTGAAGCTAAAGTCCAAATTTTTCACATTTTCAGTTATGAACTGATGGAAATTACAAAAGTATTTCTACCATTTCATGGTGCTTATCCCCAACCTCACCTCCAATTTGACTACTTTTTTTATTGACTAGCCTGATTATCTTGTTATAACACTCTTATGACCCACACAAGTATAGTAGTAAGAATGGCCAATTTTTTCAATAAACTTTGAATATGATAATTCATACACACAAAGCTCTGAGTAGGCAAGAGCTTGATAAAGTTAAACTCATTTAGGGGAGCCAGAGTGATAGCACAGTGGGTAGGGTGTTTGCCTTGCATGCAGCCAACCCAGGTTCTATACCTTGCATCCCATAGGGTCCCCTGAGAGCCACCAGGAGTAATTCCTGAGCGAAGAGCCAGGAGTAACTCCTGAGCATCGCTAGTTGTGACCACCCCCCAAAAAGAACAAACAAACTCATTTCTGAGTGATAGTCCCGTGGGTAGGATGCTTACTTTGTACATAGCTGACCAAGGTTTGATCCTTGGTGTTCCAGATGGTCCCCTGAGTGATCCCCTGAGTGCAGAGCCAAGAGTAAACCCTGGGCACTACCAACTGTAGCTCCAAAACACAAAAAGAACTATTACTCGTTTGAAAGATCTTAATGGGGCCAGGTACTTAGCACAGTGGGTTGGGTGCTTGTCTTTGCATGAGGCCAACCGGGTTCAAATCCCTGCTTCCCATATGGTCCCCAGGCCCCACCAGGAGTAATTTCTTTCTTTTTTTGGGGGGGAGGAGAATTTTGGGGTCATAACCGGCCATGCTTAGGGGCTACTCCTGACTCTGTGCTCAGGAATTACTGCAGCAGTGCTAGGGGGACCGCATGGGAGGCCAGGAATGGAACTCACGTAAGCAGCATGCAGGGCAAATATCCTACCTGCCGTACTCAACACTCTGCTCTCAGGAGCGATTCCTAAGGACAGAGCCAGGAGTACCAGGAATATCTGAGCATTGCTGGGTGTGCTCCCCCAAAATAAATAACATGAAAGCTCTTTAGATGGTGGTGGGGAGATCATACAGTGCGTAAATCTCTTTCCAAGTGCCCAAACCGGGTTCGATCCTCGGCACCTTTTATGGTCCCCTGTGCACTGCTGGGTGTGGCCCAGAAACCCAAAAAAAGAAAATAATCTTTAGCCATAGAGACAGCTCATTCTTTCTCACTTTGACTTTTTTTGTTTGTTTGTTTTGGGTCACACCCAGCAATGCTCAGGGGTTACTCCTGGCTCTGCACTCAGGAATTACTTCTGGCGGTGCTCGGGGGACCATATGGGGTGCCAGGGATCGAACCCAGGCCGGCACAGGCCGGCCTACGTGCAAGGCAAATGCCCTACCCGCTGGGTTATCGCCCGGCCCCTCACTTTGACATTTTAAAAAGTAAAAGTGCGACTAAGAAATTATCAACATTTCCCTAATCATAACCAAATTTAGCTTTTGTTTTTTTGGTAATTAAGTTAATTTTGAATCCCATGCAGATTAACATCAATTTATACTTTTGTCAGTTGATAGAAAAAACCCGAGGGGCCTTTCTTTTCCCACATCTGGGGCATCTTCTCTAAATCATGGTAAGTCTTACTCTCTTGAGCACCTCCACCTCATAGAAACTGCTGAAAAACAAAGAAAAGCCCTCTCCTTTTCCTAATCACTGGTATTTGTTAAGTACTCCACAAAAGAAACATTTAGCAAGCTTGGCAAAAGTGGCTAGGGTGACTACAGGCCAAATGTTAAGGTCAAAGCCACACACACACACACACACACACACACACAAACTCACCAAGGCCTGTGTCTTAATTTTGGCAAAAGATTTCGTACAAAGCTAAAGGTAGGGCAGAGAATTTAAGCAGATATCTCAAGGATGAAAACAAAAGTATAGGGGAGAAACTGGCAATTTAAAAAATTTGAATTATCCATACTGAATACTGACATTAACGATACACTAGATAATGACTTTTCTCTCCAGAGTTGAACTGGTGTGTGTGGATAAGCTTCCAACATCCTATTCAAAAACAGCAGAGTATGTTGAAGGGAAGTGAGAGCAGGAAAGGTGGAGTAGAAGGTATTAATCACTGGTGACTTTGCTATCATTCCGTTCCCTCGGGGAGCAAATGTAAAGGCTGGAGGCTCATACTCAGCTAATACTTCTGGATAATATACAGGAACACACCATCACAGGAGATTTCCATATTTCTCCGTGCAGGAATTGGAAGCATCTGAGTAACAAAACAACTCTATCTGAAAGCACACCCTCTTAAGATTAGATGCTCGCTACAGATGAGCTTTGGAAAGGCGTTTCCCAGGGAGGCTCAGCTGTGAAGGAATGAGAAGTCAGTGAATAGTGCGGCTGTGGTGGTTTGTAAACTCTAGAAGGTATCAGGAAAATGTGGAACATGTTTAAACAGAAAAGAAAGCAGGGGCAAAGGACGACACTGCCTTTCCCCGACAAAGGACAGGTAATAACGGCCCTGGTTTAAGTACAAAGCATGACACAGAACACAGCACACCAACCCGCTTCCTGTCATTGTCCGATTTGGGGTTCAATTCGTCCTGTCTAATTAATTACACTTCCCAAGCGGTATTTTCTAGTTAACTGCTTTGTGTCATTGTTGGGGGTGGAGTTTAAGAAATGTCTACGTTACAAAGGCCTTTGATCTTTACCAATCCTTTTACAGAGTACTATTAGGCTTAGATTTTAAAATCCCAGTAAGGGGTTTTTGTGTGTGTTTGAAATCGCCTCTGGGCACGTTGAGCCTGAGCTCAGGTGTGCTCAATTTCCGGACCCAAGCTAAAGCTCCTTTTCTTCGAAGCAAACGAAAATTCAAGTCACCTCCAAGTAAAGAAAGATGTCTTGCCTACTATTTCCCCCCACGATTTCCAGTTCTCTTCTTCCCAACCCTCCACCCAGGCGAGCCCCAGGGTGAGGAAGAGTGAGTCGCGGGAGAGGGAGGGTGCTGAGTTTTATCAGAGATGCTCAATAAACACTTGATATCTAAGAGGATATTGTGTGGGCAAATCCGCTGCTCGGAACTCACAAGGTTTCCGAATCTTGGAGTGATTTGCCTTTGGATACGTCATGAGCTCTTTCCTAATTTCGTCTAGGGGCGCTCCGTCACATTCTTGGGAAGTTTCGAGAACTTCCAGGGGCGTTAGAAGTGCCATTTAAGCCCGATCATTCCCAAGGTACTCAGGTTTCTACACTTAGGAGGATTCAACAAGCACAAGAGAATTAAAAAAGCACACAGTGAATGGGGAGCGAGGGAAGGGAAATTAGATTGACACGCTTAATTGAATTATTGGCTCTCTGGCCATTTGGCACACCACCCGGTTCTTCCCACCCCAGTTCTCGCCTCCTCCTTTTCAGCGGCAAAGCTCTAGCGGCGCTGGGTGCGACCGATCAGCGTCGGAGGGAACATCCCGGGGCACCGGGGCCAAGCCCGAGGCTGGGGCGGCGCAGGAGCCCGGGGCGGCCGGGGCGGAGGCTAAGATGGCAGGAGGCGCCCCGCGCCCGCCTCGGCTCCCGGCCTCCGCCTGGGCTTTCCTTTTGATTTGCTTTCCAGCATTCTCTGGGGCAGATACTTCAAGCTGTAGGGCCGGACCAGGAATTTCAACCAAGTACTTTAATCTCTGGGGCTGGATAAGAGACTTTTCTTCCAGGACGGCGCACCGCCTGCCTAACCAAATGCACGTTACCCCGTCAGCCTCTTTAGGGGCACGGAGACGTTAGAACACGAGCCGGCTTCATCTTAGCCCACCGAAGCTCTCCAGGAGCTCCAACTCAAAGTGGCCCAAGCGCCTTCCAGAATGAGAGCCGGACAGGCACAAGACTGGGGAAGGGGGTTGCTGTCTCTAAGGCGCAGTTTAAGAAACGTCCCGTTTCTTTCTAGGAGCTCCGACCTCAGCAGACGGTTTGGGAAAAGCCCCCTGGCGAAGGCGCTTCCCCTAAACATCTGTTCCCCGCCATCCGCCCATTCAGGGGATTTCATCTGCATTGCCAGCGTGGTCGAATAAAAGTGGCTTTGAGGCGCTTATTTCTATTTTTCTTTAGTGGGTGTTAACATAAAGTAACTATTGACTATAACCTTTAAAAACTCAACAGTACAACCCTCATTTTTGTACCTTTTTGTTTACTGGGGGAAATTCTAGGCGGGGACCACGTGCAAGTCAAGGAACCACCGTGTTTTTAACAAAGCACTCGGAGAAGAAGCCTGTTTGCAAGCCTATAGGACATCAAAGCGGATTTCCATATGAAAAAGCACCAATGCAGAATTCGGTAGTCAGCCCGCCAAGCAAATCTGCACTTTGATTTTTGTGATATTGTCAGTCAAATCCCCAATCCAGGCCCCTCACCGAGCCCACCACCCCCCCACACACAAGCTACAAAGTTTTCAGACAAATTTTGTTTACGAAAAAATAAAGTAAAATTATATGCTACAATGAAGAACCAGTTAGGCGGTAAAGTCGTTCTTTTTCTAATCACAAAGGTCTAAATCTCATTTTAACCTGTTGATTATACATAGAAACTTTTTAACAAGTCAGAAAAAACTTTTTTAACACAGCCTCAAAATTAACTTTTAAACTACAGAAACACTTTCAAACTCCACTTAAACAGTGGCAGATCAAAGTTACGTCCCCACCTTGAAAGATTTTAGAAAAGATTTACTCGTAGGGAAAAAAAGACAGGAATATAGGTAAAGTGGTTTTTAAAAACTTACTCTTTCTCTTAAGTGAAGTAGGCACGCCAAGTGATTGAACTTCTTAGAGGATGAAGTAAAAGGAAAAAACCAAGTTCAGGCACTCAGACCTGTCTGTTTCAAGTTTAAAAGTCTGCTGCTGTTTGGTACTTTCCTCACCCCTACCCCCTAATGAAAGAAAAGTGCTGATACCTCGTAAAAGCTTTTTTCTAACTTGGAGCACAGAGCTTTTAAAAGTTTCAAGCCACTGACTCAACGAGGAGGAGGGGCCAGGAGAAGGGCGGGTCGTCGGAGAGGCGGGGAGAGGACTGGAGCGAGGCCCGAGGACGTGGAGGGGTGGGGACAGGAGGCCCCGAGGGAGCCGCAAGGTCGGAGAAATTGCGGTTAAAATGTGCTGACCAGAAAAATCAAACACCTTTGGGGATGGGGATGCCTCTGCCGGTGGTTACCCTTTTACAGATGACAGTGGCAGGTTTTACTTGATGCTCGATTCACCAAAGGAATAGCGATAATAGGTTTTAAAAAATGGTACATTTGGATGATTTACAGTTTTCTAGGATGTGAGTGAGTGTCTCCCTGTGTATTCTAGTGAATGAAAACGGTGGGGAGAAAGAGACTAGTCAGTGCAACTTTGGTTCAGGTTGCCCACGGTGAGGTGGGTGGGAGTGAGTTAGTTGAACCACCTCCTTATCTAATTTTAAGTGGGGACAATTAACAAAGAAAATGGTGAGGATGGGAGAGATTTATCATCCATATGCTAAAAACCGGATGTATGTATGTGTTGCTATGCTTAGTCCAAACCATAGGAGAGTTTCCTATTGGATGATGGTAGAACTGTGCTTAGATCCTTTAGAGGCGTTTCCACCAATTCCACTGTCCACCCTAGCTGCACTCTGTATTGGGGCTTATAATAACTGAGCCACATGGCCTGGTTCTTACACATGGCCTGGTTCTGACACGTAGGCAGCTCCCTGAGGACTTAGTTGCCAATCCCAGAGGATTGGCACACAGTGCCCTAAGTTAACCCAAGTGAATCAATCTCTTGGGAATTATTCTTCTGTACAAAGGAAAGACATCTGGCTTTAATATACTTTACCATTTCTTATTAATACAAATATATGTATAGATATAAATATTTTTTTTCAATTTGGGGACCACATCCTGAGGTGAAAGGGGCTTAATTTGACTTGGTGCTGGAGTAGAGGGCCCTGCATCAATTCTGAATACAATTCTTCTGCATGCAAAGAATTGTCTTTTAAGCTATCTTCCCAACCCATGTGTGTATGGAAAATGACCACCAGCATGACCCCTGAACTGGGAGTAGCTCCTGAGCACCACGAGGTCTGTCCACCAAAATAAAACAAAGGGGGACTATTTCCTAGTAGGTATCTTTCCTTAAACTTTCACTAATAGTGCCAGAGCGATAGCCCAGCGGTAGGGCGTTTGCCTTGCACGTGGCCGGCCCATGCCGGTCCGGGTTCCATCCCCGACATTCCATATGGTCCCCCGAGCACTGCCAGGAGTCATTCCTGAGTGCAGAGCCAGGAGAAACCCCTGAGCATCGCTGGGTGTGAGCCAACAAGCAAAAAAACAAAACTTTCACTAATATGATTAATAAAGCATCTGTCCAAATGTTGATTTAATCATGATTTTGCACTCTAATTTGCTAATTCATCACTTCCATGCCTTTTTTGTTTGTTTATTTTTGCAATGCCTAGGGATCAAACCTAGGAACTCACACATGCAAAGCAGATATGAACTGTATCATACCACTAAGCTATATCCTTGGACCAGGAGGGTACATTTTCTTTTAAGTTAAAGAGTGGGGAAAAAAAAGAGTATGATCTGACTTTTAAATCTTTAACTTCAGAAAACCATAAATATTTTATTCTTTGTATTACACCTTTATTGCAAGCAATTTTATGGACTGGAGTAATAGCACAGTGGATAGGACTTTTGCCTTATACTCGTGGTTCTGGATTCAATCCCAGTATCTCATATGGTCCCCTGAGCACCACCACCAGGAGTAATTCCAGAGTGCAGAGACAGGAGTAACCCCTGAGCATATCCAGGTATGACCAAAAAAACACCATAAAAATAATTTTAAAAAATTCAAACAGTTTATTGTTTTATCCTAAGTAAAGATTATTTATTTAACCCAAAACACAGTCATGAAAATATTCTTTTCCTTATAAGAAAATCTGTGTCTCCCTTGCAACAAGTTTATTCTTCATTTAATATACATAATTATTTGAATGACTTGTAACATTTATCAAGTATAATTATTACTGAAATCATTACTGTAATTGAAAATTTCCCTAAAAATACAGTTCAGAATTAGTTGCATGATAGAAAAGTTGCTATTAACTGTTTCATAAAAGGGTTTTAAAGGGAAAATATTAAATTTCTTTTTCATTCATTATATTTCATTAATTAATGTCTAAGTATCCTGCTTATTTGATTGCTAGGTATTCTGCAATATCCTTTTCAAAAATATTTATATAATAGTATTCTGCTGTCTTTTCTTATTTTATCTATTGCCTATATGACCAATTAAAAATTAATAAAAGAACTTTTTCTAATATAAGATTAAGTTACTCATGGCTATCTCTTAAACCATGTTCAAAGCAAACGGTTTAGTCATAGTATGTGCCACTAATTAAAAATTACTTCTTTCAATATATGGAAAGTACTATATCTTCAATTTCTAAAATTGCTTTTGCATGATCCTCATAAAATATAATAGCTTTCTATGTGACCTTGCTTCTATTTTGGAATAATGGCACCAGTCTGTCATCCTATGTGTAACAAGACTTAAAGGAAGCTGTGAGTAACTTTCCTAGTAGAACATGTCAACCTAGTTTTCTCTTTTAGACACTCAGAAGTTTCTTCAAATACCAAGTAGTAACTCCTATTTACCTTATATTCTGTAAGGGCAGGTTATTATATTTAACCCATAATATACTTCATATAGACTCTCATTACTATGAACTAAGATACATCTTCATTAGGAGGTTGGACAAAAACTATGGAGCAACTTTTAAAAAATAATTTTGCTCATATTTTCAGAAATGCCATTGACACGCCAAGGCCAATGCCATTCATTTCTCAGAAACTGTGTCTTTATCACTGATTACCAGATCTCATTTCTGCAAAAGAAATGCATCTTAATTTGGTGGTCAGGCAAAATTTTTCTTGAATAATGACAGTTGCTGGTGTCTGTGAGGTTTCTTTAGGAAAGTATATCATGGACAAAACTTAGACTCTGTCTTAGTCATATTGCTTTGTTCACTGAGAAAAGTGTATGCTGAGAGATCATGGTCTATTTTTTAGAATCGTGATAAGTTTTTCATAATAAAAAACCAGTTGAATTTTGGAATATTTTTATCCTTGTTTCAAAATCTCTGGAACTAAAAAAATAAAGGACTTAATTTTAAGAATTTTGAACTCTTAGTTCACCCAAAGTGCTGGATTATTCATACTTCAATGAAATATATAAAATCAAAAAAGAATTGGTGGTTACAGTTTGGAAACGAATAAGGAAAATACTGTTATGTCGTAGACACATATTATCGGAATATTCCCTGAGCACATTGGGTGTGACCCAAAAAAGCAGAAAAATAAACTTATAAGAATATGAAGTAGGATGCTGGGAGTGAGAAAGGGAAAGGAGGTAGAAATTAATGACATTTTGGGGCCAATGATAGCACAGCAGGTAGGGCATTTGCCTTGGCGTGTGGCCGACCCTGTTCAATCCCCGGCATCCCTTTTGGTGCCCTGAGCACCGCCAGGAGTAATTCCTGAGTGCAGAGCCAGGAATAATCCCGAACATCGCTGGGTGTGACACAAAAAGGAAAAAAAAATAATGATATTTTGAACGGGGGCAGGAATAAGAAGAAGAAATGTAGAAATTCATTTGAAGTTTCATATATTTTATTTGAGAAAAGAAATTATTTCAAGTTTGAATATTTGGTGTAATCAACTTAATTATCTAAGTAATAATATTTATCTCACTTGTAATAGAAAGCATGGTTATAAATTTCAGGTTACAATTGTTAAAAGCTTTGGGATTATGAAAATAGAATTGATATTTGAAACCATGGGTTTAACTGCAGTTACTAAGATCATAGATTTTATATTTGAGACCACAGTTTCACATGCACAAAATAACTAGTGTGCCAAGCAGACTGCGATGCACACATAAGCTTAGTGGGTCAACTCATTTAGTAACGGCAAAGAAAAAGAGGAGAAAAAATAGGCAGGACAGAAGCTGAGAAAAAGAAGGGAATATAAAATGGCTACAGGTGAGTTTCCAGAAAAGGAAAATATCACCTGAGCTCTAGGGAAAGTTTTATTTTCAAGGGGATGAAGCGATAGTATTGAGGATATAGGATGCTGCTTTTGCGTGAAGCCAGGTTCAATCTCTGGCACCCCATTTGGTCCCTGATCTTATAGCCAGGAATAAATCCTGAGCACTATTGGGTGGACTCCCCACCCCTAACCCTCCAACTCCCCAAATCTTAACCATTCTTCCTTTAAGAATGAATGTCGAACCATGAAGGGGGTGGGGAGGGGAACCGAACCATTTTCAAATGAGTATGGATTTTGGGAAGCTGGATTTGAAGGTGACTTCTCAAATAAAGGAGATGCTAACAGTTGTCTCTGAGGTAAGAGCTGGTAGGGCAGAGTTGAAAAATGTCAGTACCTCTGGGGGAAATCCAAAAGCAACTGTAGAAATCTGGAAAGGATTATCTATGCCTGGGAGGGTCTACAATGATTTTGTAAAGGAGGAAGGTAGCAGTATGTGATGGAATTATTTTAATTAGCATCAGAATAATCCTTTTAAGCACCAAAATTCCATTTTATCTAAACTCTTTTACAGTAAGAAAGAAAAAAAAACTGGACCTCAGTAAAATGTTATTCCAGAATTTTCTAGTCACATTGATAACACCAGCCAGAAAATAAAACTTGTTCATTGACTGACTGCATTTCCTTTATTTTATTTACTTATCTGATTGAATGACATCAGCTTATTTTGTTTGGGCAATGTTGAATGAAGTAGTAGATGATAAGAATATGGAACCATAGATACATAGTATACCCCCTGCATGGCAAGCCTGGCAAGCTGCTCCTGTAGTATTTGATATGCCAAATACCAGTAACATTTATATTAGGTCTTTCCCGTGACCTAATATAATGGTTTGAGGCTCTTTATGTTCCTGGAGCAAGCGGATGCCTTTGGGTTCTAATAGCATGAGACAGGTCATATGGAGACATTACTGGTGCCTGCTCTAGCAAATAGATGATTAACAGGAAGATAGTGATAGTGATAGATACATAGCAAGTGCTTCTCTCGGAACTGGCATTAATGTGGCCACTCTAAAAGCAACTCGCAGATGGGAAAACTGGGGTCCAAAGAAGAGAAGAGAACAATAAATAAAAGTTTGGGAAGTGAGGCATTGGGTCGAAAAGCATCTTACCCCTGAAGATGCTCAAAGCTTATTCTTGGCTTTGTGCTCAGGGATCACACCTAGTAGTACTCAGGGATCAGTGGAACTGCGATTGCTGTATGCAACGTAAGCACCTTACCCCTATACTATCTCTTCAGCCCACATAAATTAAATTTGACATGGAATTTTTATTTTCAGCTCATGAACAAGATTGTACTTTGCAACAGAAATGTTAGTACATGAACACTTTATGGTATTTTTTTTCTATTTCTAAGTATGTGTTTGTCACTAAAATAATTCTCAAGGGACTGGAAAAATAGTACACTAGGTAAGGTGCTTGCCTTGCACATGGGCAACAAGTTTCATCCCCGGTTTCACTCCTTCCCGCTCTCTGACCCCAGACAGGAATGATCCCTGAGCTCAGAGTCAAAACAGCCCTAAGCACTGTTGGGTGTGACCCCCAACCAAAACCAAATAAACAAAAAATAAATGTTTTCCTTTTGTTTTATTATCAGATCTAGAATCTGTGTTTCTTGTTGAGATTTCTCACCTACTACAATTTGTGCTAGATCCTTTTACAAGGATTTGTTTTTGAGGTCCTGAGTTTTCTCTTAACTAAAACCTGCTTATTATTTATTCAACATTCTAATGTCCTTGACTGAGATTAAGGGATCTAAGGTCAATTTGGTGTCCTAAAATTTGAACTCAAAGCTGTTTTACCATGAAGCTACATACAAAAAAAAAGGTCAAAGAAAATTTTGTTTTGTTTAATGAGAAAGACTCCCAGTCAGTAGATAAATATGTCTTTGGCTCCACCTTCTGTACAAAAAGAAAATGAACATCATAAGAAATAATGAAATAATTTACTACTATCGTTTTTAAAATATTGCCTTTTAATTAAGCTTGACTGGTATTTTTTGAATATTTTAATTAATTCATTCAGAAATATTTAAAAAAATTATAACACCTAATTTTCCAAGTTGTTCATAATACAGTTGTTTTAATCATTAAAAGCTCCATCAATCCCCCCCACCAGTGTGACCTTCCCTCAACCAATATCCCCAATTTCCCAACCGACACTCAGCCTGCCCCCTTAGCAAGTATAAACAAATTGTTTTTTGTTTCCTATTGTTTTTTGCCTCTGTCTCTGTCTCTGTCTCTGTCTCTGTCTCTGTCTCTGTCTCTGTCTCTCTCTCTCTCTCTTTCTCTCTCTCTTTTGCTTTGTGGGTCACACCTGGTGATGCTCAGGAGTTACTCCTGGAGGTGCTTAGGGGGGACCAAATAGGATACCGAGGATCAAACCCGGATCGACTGTGTGGAAGGCAAACACCCTACCTGCTGTACTATTGCTCCAGCCCCGTCTTCGTGATCGCTTTTTACAACACAAGGCAAGTGGAATTATCAATATTACTCAAGTCATTGTCTGATGATTTACTGGACTGGTTGTGCTAGTTAAGCAAAACCTATAGCACAGAAGCTATTGTTTTTGCTCACTGAGCTTTGTGATCTTCTGTTCAAAAATACCCATTCAGGCCAAAAGGCATATGAAAAAGTGCTCTTCATCTTTGATCATCAGGGAGATGCAAATCAAAACAACAATGAGGTACCATCTCACCCCACAGAGACTGGCACACATCCAAAACAGCAAGAACAACCGGTGCTGGCGTGGATGTGGGGAAAAAGGGACTCTCATCCACTGCTGGTGGGAGTGCCGACTGGTCCAGCCCTTTTGGAAAACAATATGGACATTCCTCCGAAAGCTAGATATTGAGCTCCCATTTGATCCAGCAATAGCACTCCTGGGAATATACCCGAGAGACCGAAAAACACATAGCAGAAACACTATCTGTACTTCTTTATTCATCTCTGCGCTATTCACTATAGCTAGAATCTGGAAACAACCTAAATGCCCGAGAACAGAGGACTGGCTAAAGAAACTGTGGTTCATCTACACTATGGAATACTATGCGGCTGTCAGAAAGGATGAAATTATGAAATTTACCTGCAAATGGATGGACATGGAGTCTATCATGCTGAGTGAAATTAGTCAGAAGGAAAAGGACAGATATAGAATGACTGCGTTCATTAATAGGATATAGATACCAGTGTTTTAATAAATATGGGAAATTGTAATGGCAGATTAAAACTCACCACTGAATATACACAAAGAGACTTAAGTGATTAACTCTAACTATCTGCAGGGCTAGCCACAATGTGTAAAATAAGAGGGAGAGAGATGCAGGACAGAGAGAGAGAGAGAGAGAGAGAAAGAGAGGAAACTGGGGTACCTGCTATTAAGGTGGGTGGGGGGAGGGGAGGGGGTACATTGGTGGTGGAAATGGGGCACTGGTGGAGGGATGGGTGCTGGAATACTGTATTACCAAGAACCAATTATGAACACCTTTGTAATTGTATGTTTCACGGTGGTATAATAAAAAAAAATAAAAAAAAAAACAAAATACCCATTCATTCAGCCAATGTTTATTATGTTTCAGCAGCTATGTTAGCTGCTAGTGCAAGTCTTTAATCATACCTCTAGACAAAAATAGCTTTAGGTTGAAGTTCATTCAGCTTTAGGGTTTTTGCTCTCTCTTTTTTTTTTTTTTTTTTTTGTTCTTTTGGGTCACAACAGGCAATACTCAGGGATTATACCTGGCCTCTGCTTTCAGGACTTACTCCTGGCAGTGCTTGGGGACCATATGGGATGCCTTTGGGGTTGAACTCCCAGTTACCCAAGTACAAGGCAAGTATCTTTAGGTCTCCTGGGCCCTGGGCCTCCAGTCCCCTTTTTTGTCTCCTAAAAAGCTGGATGGAGTGGGACTAAGGACCAATCCCTATTCTCAAGATACATTGAGGTGGTGGGCATCCAATCATAGTCAGCAGCATGGAAGGCAAGTATTTAACCTCCCTCTCTCCCTACTTCCTTACGGTCTAGGTTTTGAGTCTAAAATTGAGAGATAGCTAGGTAAGGAGCTTGCTTTGCATGTGGCCCTTCCAAGTTCAATCCCAGGTGGCACTCCATATACTTCCCTAAACCCTGAGAGGAGTAATCCCTGAGTGCAGAGTCAGGAGTTAAACCCTGATCACAGCTGGGTGTGACCAAAAAAAAGAAAGAAAGGAAAATAATATTAATAATAAATAAAATGCAGTAAGCCATCAAAAGGCACAGAACATTTATTTGGGATCAAAGACTTAACTTTTTTACAGGGATTCGGGTAGAAAAGCCTAAAAGGTGACCAGGAAAGACAGTCAGTAGCTCTCGTTCTTTAAAGGTCTCAAGGTTTATATGTATAAATATGCTAAAGATCAGCACTCCCCAGCAGCCTGGGCCCTGCTCTGAGAAACACCTTATTCTCTGGGGCGGCACAAGGGGTGGAAACCTGCCAAGTCCAAAGTCCAGGGAGGTGGGGGCCCGGGGTCTCAGCCAGAACTGCCCCTGCAGCCACAACGCATGCGCTCCATGATCCGGTCCACTTCCCGCTTGCTTTTGGGAACTGGACATATGCAGTTGGTCCCAAAATGGGCATCCCGGGTTCTCTTTCACCTGCCGCTTCCACTCGGTAATGAGCTTTCTATCTGCCTAGCCTTCTGCAATGCAGTATTCGTCCAACTCTCTACTTAAGTCAGATAATGTAGGTTTTCTGGTGGTGGAATCCCTCAGGCCCATTTTCAGGACACTGGGCTCCTCAGGACTTACAATCAGTGATTTTATGAGTGGACAAGAGGAAGCTGATGTAATTATTAACATATTGAGCTGAATAATATTGGTTAACAATTTAAACTATTCTTGGCTTTACATAATTGGCAACTGACTCCTTAGAAAGGATCAAAAGGGAAGTGACTGGTTCTATCTCCCAGCTGAAAGTCCAGAATGGATGCATTGTCATCACTGAGATAACTTATCACATAATTGCTTGATATTTTCTTAAAACAATTGTTTTGGGCTCAGTACAAAGATCCTAGCCTGGTTCAAACAGGTAATGCAATTTCTCTGTGATGACACTTTATGTTTTTATTCAGGGGACACACTTAGAGATGCTCAGGATTTACTCCTGGCTCTGTGGTCATTGTGGGGTTGGGGGTGTATGCAGGGGTTCAGGGTACCACATGAGGTGCTGGGGATTGAATCTGGGTCAGCTGGGTGCAAAGCAAGGCCCCTACTCACTGTACTCTCTCTTCTGTCTGCAATGACTCTGCTCCATTTAAAATGTGACTTCATAGATGCTAATTCTTTTCTTCATGGGATTGAGCTGGGGTGAAGGTGCTGTGTATCCAATCAGAGCATTGTACACACCCAGCACGCTCTTAACCTCTAGCTATATTCCCAGCCTCCGGAATGTCAATTTTTCACAAAACAAATTTATTTGCCACTTGTTGATTAATGTAAAAAAAAAACTTAGCTTTGCTTCAGAAGTCAGCTGAGATAAAAATTCCCAAATGAAATATTTATATGCTTAGTCATAACACCACTTAGTTAGGTCGTTAAGTTGCTGTTCTGCTGTATGTCTAAGCCTGCTTTGTTGAGTAGGAAAAGGTACCTGTGGACAGCTTTATACTGTACATGTCTTTGATGTGCAACATGAAACATCATCCTTTTAATTTAGAATAGCATAGAACAAAAGTCTTACATCTAAGAATTTATGTATCTTGTAATCTTGTAACTATTAGCTCATTTGTATTAAAATATTTCAGCCCTAATAATTATAAGAATAACATTTTGAGGGGGCACACCTGGCAGCGCTGAGGGGCTTTCTCCTGCGTATATGCTTGAGGGATCATGTTGGCAGTGTTCAGGGAGTCATATATAGTGCCAGGATTTGAACTGTGGGGCAGCTGCATGTAAAGCAAGTGCCTTATCCCTATGCTATCTCTATGGCCTGAGTACCAAAAAAAAATTGTTTTTAATGGTTTAATCTTTAAGAGAGTTGCTGCTTTTCTTGATTATTAATTATTAGCTACTGGAAATGAGTAGTACTTTAGTGTCAGATGGCTATTGATATACAAAAAGGGTACAGAGCTCTTGTATATAAAGATTAACATATTTTGATGCTTTAGGTGACTTAAAATTCTGGAAAATTCATGCAGTTATCACAGCAAAAACTCAAGAGGCCAGGTGCAGCCCAATGTAAAGTCAAACTTGTATCTTCAGTGAAGTATAGCTTAAGGACAAACAAAGGTCAGTCAGATCTCCCCCACATGCTTATTGTGGAGGCCAGATTCATCAGCTTTAAAGATATATCTTTGGGCCGGAGCGATAGCCCAGCGGGTAGGGCGTTTGCCTTGCACGCGGCCGGCTCATGCCGGGCAGGGTTCGATCCCCGGCATCCCATATGGTCCCCGAGCACCGCCAGGAGTAATTCCTGAGTGCAGAGCCAGGAGTAACCCCTGAGCATTGCCGGGTGTGATCCAAAAGAAAAAAAAAAAAAAAAAAAAAAAAAAAAAGATATATCTTTGAGACCGAGTGATAATTCCAACAGGTAGGGCATTTGCCTTGCACGTGGCCACCCGTGCCGCCCCTGGTTCGATCCCCGGCATCCCATATGGTCCCCCGAACACCACCAGGAGTAAAACCTGAGTGCAGACCCAGGAGAAACCCCTGAGCATTGCCCGGTGTGACCCAAAAAAGCCAAAAAAAATTTTTTTTAAAAGATATATCTTTGGGGTTAGATGTAGTATTTTTGTTGTTGCTTTTGTCTTTGGGTCATTCGCATTGTTATTCACTGCTTTCATCGGGGTCTGCGCTCAGGGATCACTCCTGATGAGGC
>JAJIBD010010107.1:0-52289 GCA_021461705.1 Cryptotis parvus | reverse complement strand
TAATTTCCTCATCTCCTGAGAATTTTCGGGCAACTCTGAACCTTTAAAAAGGGCTCTTTCTTGCTTGGAATTTGACTTCATCTCTCTTTTCCCAGCCAAACTTCTACTCTTCTTTCAAGCCGCAGCTCAAGCTTCCCTCAAGTCCCTCTACTATCTGCCTATCTAGGAGTGAGTTCTTTGAGAGTGGAAATGTTTCTTCCTAATCTTTGAGCAAGTGCTAGCACAAGGCAGGTATTAGGTGTGTTTTATATGGTCATACAAGTGAAAATGGGTTATATAAGCCCATCAAAATGAAATAAACAGCACACTAGGCTGTTTGGTATTTGGAAGTGAACTATTGTTTAATTGAAAAACAAAGTTAAAGATACATGCAACCTCCCCATCAAAAAAATGGGAGAAGAAATAAACCGAAACTTCAACAAAGAAATTCAAATGGCTAAAAGGCATATGAAAAATTGCTCATCATCACTAATCATCAGGGAGATGCAAATCAAAACAATAATGAGATATCACCTCACACATCCAAAAGAGCAAGAACAACTGGTGCTGGCGTGGATGCAGGAAAGGGACTCATCCATTGTTGGTGGGAATATCGACTGGTACAGTCTTTTTGGAAAACAATATGGACATTCCTCCAAAAGTAGATATTGAGCTCCCATTTGACCCAGTCACCACTCCTGGGGATATACCCTGGGAGGCCAAAAAAACACAGTGGAAACTCCATCTACACTTCTATATTCATAGCAGCACTATTCATAAGAGCCGGAATCTGGAAACAATCAGAGTGCCCAAGAACAGATGACTGGATAAGAATTGTGGTACATCTACACAATGGAATACTATACAGCTGCTAGGAAAAATGGAGTTGTGAAATTTTCTCCTGTAAATGGATGGACATGGAGAGGATCATGCTGAGGGAAATTAGCTAGAGGAAAAATGACAGATATAAAATGACTGAATTTATTTGTGGGATATAAAAAATAGTATGACACCAATATACAAGGTCAGGCAAAACATGGAGCAACAGGTCTTGTCAGTGGGTGGAATCTACCACAAGTGTGTGGAACTCAGAGGTTAGGTAAGACAGAGAAGGGAACAATGTGCTAATAATCGTTGGAAATTATAATATCAGTCTTCACTTGATCTTAGCCAAAAGGCCAAGAAGAAATGATAATACCAGCCTAGAACTGAGCATTGAATATAGGCAAAGGGATATACGTGATAACCTCTAAATGTATATATTGCAAGCCACAATGTGTAAGATAGAGGCAGGCCAGGGATGGGGGAGGGAATCAGGGGACATTGGTCATTGGTCACTGGTGGAGGGATGGGTGCTGAAACACTATGACTGAAACCCAACATGAACATCTTTGTAATTGTATATCTTACAGTGGTGTAATAAAAAATTATAAAAGATACATGCAACCTATTTTCTATTTGGAGGAAAAGTTTCTTTTTTTTTTTTTGCACTTTTATGTGAGTAGATAAAATAGACCAATTAACAATTGCTCCTGACAGTGGCAAACATTTTTTGGGGAATTTTAATGGTGAAAGTTCTCTGTGATTTCAGTATCTAACCCTCTATACAATGACTACAAACACAACTGATATAGAGAAGGAGACAGCTTTAGGTATGATAGTAGTTAAATAAGAATTTATCATTAATTAACATTATCAAAGTTTTCAGAGAACTTTAAAAGTCACCTTAAAAAGAAAAAATACCAACTTGTGCTTGGAGCAGATTATGCTAAAGAAAAATAATTTTAGGTAAATCCACTGGAAAAAAAATCCAAAGATCATGTTTCATTTTAGAGCAAAATAATACACACTTTAAATAGTGATTTGAGATTAATTTTTTTTTAGGTAAAATCATCTAATTATTTCTCTTGGGTCAAAGATATAGTGCAGCAGGTTAATTGCTAGTCTTGGCAGACCAAGCAGTGTTTGATGCTCAGCACTACACATGGTTCCCTGAACATCACCAGGAGTGATACTTGAGTGCAGAGCCAATAGTATAGCCTGAGTATAGGTTGGCGTGTCCCCAGGTCTGCTTCCCCAAGGAAACGTTTCTTTTCTCTCACTGATGCCTTCTTCCTATGTGTTTTGTGGGTTATTTGTAGAGCTCTTATTTCTGTGGAATTATGCTATGAGTTACAACAAATCATCTAGAATTGCTTTCAAGCCAAGAGTTAGATAATGCAAGAAAACCTTTCCTTGTTGCGTGTGCCACCACAAGCCATTGCAGCAACAATGGCAACCACAAAGGAAGGTGGAAGAAACTGAAAAGAAATAAATACATTTTATAATGAAGAAAAATTGCTCTTTCTGGAGAAATTTGATTGTTAGATTGTCAGGTTTTCTAGCAGGGGAAAAGATGAAATACAAATATACAGTTTCTCAGGGAGGAATGGAAGAAAAAAATAATCATAACAAATCTCATTGTTTGTTGATGTATGTCCTTGCTTTAATCAACCAAGAGGGAAATAAACCACCAAATCTTATAGATTAATTTTTGGGAAGAGTGTGGTGAGCCTTGGGTTTTATACTCAGTGGTACTCAGGGACTATTTCTGGCCCTATGAACAGGAGTAACCCTGGGAGTGCTCAGGCCAGTGACCATAGTCGGTCCTATTGCCTTAACGGAGGTCAGCTGATTTAAAAAACCAAGCACCTTGCCCCATATTATCTCCCCTGGTCCTATATATTTTTTTTTTTGCATTTGCCTCATGGCTATTATTTGGGGTTTGAAAATAGGGGAGTCAGAGGCTAGGTAAAACAGAAAATGGAACAGTGTGCTAACAATTGTCGAGGGTACTAATTCCAACCTAGAACTGAGCATTAAATAGAGGCAAAAAGATACACATGACAACCCTTTAATGTATGTTCTGTAATCCATAGTCTGGAAGGGAAGGAAAAGAGAGAGAGAGAAAGGGAAAGAAATAAAGAACCTGCCATAGGGGAGGGGCTGGGGGAGGGGGAGGGAACAGGGGATGTTGGTGGTAGGAGATGGGCACTGGTGGAGGGATGGGTGCTGGAACACTGTATGACCAAAACCCAAATATGAACTTTTTAATTGTATATCTTTGTAATTGTAAAAATTAAAAATTAAAAAAAAAGAAAATAGTGAACAATTATTTTTAGTCCATATCAGAAATGTTACAAAAGACAGCATGTTCAGAAATTCAGATAACTTGTACTGACCTCTCTTCTCTATACAAAATGTTTTCAATTAGATCTTATAGGTTGAAAGAGTATATATCAGATGTTTTCAGAATTGTAGGTTGTGTATATGCATGGATGTGTGCTTGTGTGTGTGTGTGTGTGTGTGTGTGTGTGTGTGTGTGTGTGTAGTTTGGGTCACACCTGGCAGTGCTCAGGGTTTACTCCTATCTCTATGTTCAGAGATCATTCCTGGTGATGCTCAGGGTACCGTATGCAATGCCAAGGATCAAACCAGGGTCATCAGTGTTCAAGGCAAGTGCCTTAACTCCTATGCTATCACTGCAGCCCTGGAGTTGGAAGTTTTAAAGAGGATTACAACAGCTGCATTTAACAAGTATTTACTGTGTTCCAATTATAGTGGAAGGCCCTTCACATGCATTATCTCATAGAATTCTCAGAATTATCCTACTTTAAAGTCAGTATAAGTTAGGATTATAGGAAATGAAACCAAAGCTTAGAAGTAAATGCTTCAAAGTCTAAGCCTGGCTAAGTGGTAAAGGAGCTGATATTAGAATGATATTTCCAAGGGGGGGGGCACCCCTTGGAAAGGAATACCACATCCATGTATGCAACTACACAACACATTTCTACAGTCTCTTCCTCCCCAGGTGATCTAGTTCACACTTGAGTAGTTATGAGTTATAAGCCATGTAAGTTCAGAGAACACGCATTTTGTTTCACAAATGTCCTCAATATTGTACTCAGCCTTGATTATTTGTAGATGCTCATATTTGTCACAAGTTCCATTTCTCCTATGTGTATATCAGACCTTGATGCATTTAGAATGTGAGAATTCATAAAATTATATAAATCTTTGGCTTCATTAAAAGGCATAGCATCTAACAGATGGTATCACATAAGTCCAAAATAATTGAAGAAAACAACCATTATCCCAGAACAAGCAATTGGCACCTCTTTAGCTTTATAGGTTGGACTCTGTCTCCTGGGTCAGAACTTGTGTGTAATGACTTATGACTACTGCCTCTACCCTTCTACCTCCCCACATCTCCCCCACTTTCCATCTCCCTCTTCTGCAAGCAGGAGCAGGTGCTGCTACACTATTTTACATCAGCCTAGAGCCCCAGAAGATTCTAAAACACTGGAGAATTGTGAAATAAAACCTATAATTGTTACCCCAAGTACCATCAATTCTCTTTTAGACTCAAGAGCTCGTTCTGTGTTTTCAATGATTCTCTAAGTCCCACTTTGTGGAGCGACAGGAAAGCTGCAGACCAGAATATTCTCTGATGTAATACAATGGTGCCTGGAGCCATTGCTTTCATTTTTAATCACAGAAAAGTGGGATATATTTTACCTCAATTTCTTCAGTGCCTCATTGATTACTATAGGTGAGGGTACCAGTTTGAAACTTCGATCTTAGTTTTCTAAGCCAGTGTTTCTTGTCTGTCTCTCAGGCTGTGGTCCTCTTCTGATCTTTACTCCCAGTGCCTGGCACTCTTCTCCCCCAGTCCTATCCATTGGCCTCTTGTCTCATACAATGGCCCCAAATTGATCACGAGTTTCTCATGTGATCCCGCTTGGAATATTCTCGGGCCCCAGAGGGGTGCCATATGGACCCTGGTTGGGGGGGAGACTGTTCCAGAGACTCTCTGAAACAGTCAGGAGCAAATCACAGATGGGATGAGAATATGTAAATTTCCACCTTTCCCAGAAAGCAGCTAACAGTCTGGGACAAGGGCCTCTGTGTACTTTGTAGCACATGAGGAGCCTTTCTCTTCTCCATATCCCCCATAAACCACAAGGCATCCAGTCAGTGAAAATGCGGCCACTGACAGTAGCAGGTGCAGGCTAGCAAATGGAATCCCAGCTCTAGGGACCACATTGCCATATTGCAGGTATTTGTACATGCAGTTCCCTTGCTCTTTAGGAAGATTTTAGAGGCAAATTTGGGAAGTGCTAGAAGGCAGGCACCTTGTAGCCATGTTCAAGTAGGCTAATTTGCAGTTCTCTTGGCAAAGCCTTGTCTTTGTTCTGCCATACAATGGTTAAAGCACCTCTAAGGACTGTAGCCAAGTTTTGCCTGAAAGTATGATTGTGGGCAGCATTAGACATCTGCTGTGAACACCAATGCCAACATGAGCTGTAGGAATAGAGGGAAGAATCTCAACACTAAATAAATTCAAGGAAGTCCAAGATGGGCCAGGATATGGCTCAGCAGTAAAGGATTGTGTGAGGGCTTGGATTCTATCCTGGGGAAGGAAGGAAGGAAGGAAGGAAGGAAGGAAGGAAGGAAGGGAAGGAAGGAAGGAAGGAAGGAAGGAAGGAAGGAAGGAAGGAAGGAAGGAAGGAAGGAAGGAAGGAAGGAAGGAAGGAAGGAAGGAAGGAAGGAAGGAAGGAAGGAAGGAAGGAAGGAAGAAAGGAAGTAAGGAAGGAAGGAAGGATGGAAGGAAGGAAGGAAAGAAAGGAAGGATGGAAGGAAGGAAGGAAGAAAAGGAAGGAAGGATGGAAGGAAGGAAGGAAGGAAGAAAGGAAGGAAGGATGGAAGGAAGGAAGGAAGGAAGGAAGGAAGGAAGGAAAGGAGGAAGGAATGAAGGAAAGGAGGAAGGAAGGAAGGAAGGAAGGAAAGGAGGAAGGAAGGAAGGAAGGAAGGAAGAAAGAGAGAGAAGGTGGGAGGAGGAGGGGAGGGAGAGAGGGAGGAAGAAAAGGAAGAAATCAAAAAGATAGAGAAAGAAAGGAAAGAAGGGAGGGAAAGAAAAGAATAAGGAAGAAAAGAAGAGGGGGAAGGTAGGAGGGAGAGAGAAAAGGAAGAAAGAGAAAAGGAGGAAAAGAGCAAAAAGTCTGAGAGTCAGCCTATCTTGCAAGGTAGGCGTCTGCCATGCCTGTGTTGCAGGCTGCGTACATGCGCTCCAGCATGACCTCAGTCTTCCTCTCCTGAGAAGATGAGAAGCACTGTGCCAGCTCTCAGACCCTAGGAAGTCTAGGCTGCCTCCAGTGGGTGGTGATGTCTGCCCCTCTCATTCAGGAAGCAGCTCAAAGGGAATAAGGCAGGAAAGTGGAAAACTGAGTCATCAGGGTTATTTGAAAATGCAGGGAAGGTGAAAGGAGGTGAGTAAGGTGCTCTAATTGTCACTTAACTCTGGTTCTGACGCCTCATTTCTCCATGTTCTTCACACTCACCAACTTGCTTCGTTAGACAATGGCAGGGGTAATGTTCCTATTCTTCACAACCTCTCCAGATAATTCGAGTCTTTTCCTTCCAATTTTTCTTTAGGCACTGTGATTTGCAATAATATTAATAATAGAATTTCAGGCATACACCACATCTATCACAAAAGTGTTAGCTGCCACCAATGTCCCTAGGTCCCCACCCACCACAGCTCCTTGGGACACTTAGTTTAGTAGACCTATTCTTGGGATCTCCTACCCTTGGTCATTGTTGCCCCCTTACCATGCTTCTTTATTTTATTTTAGTTTTTATTATACAATTTGAGATATACAATTAAAATGATGTTCATAATTGGGCCATGCCATACAGTGTTCCAGAACCCATCCCTCCACCAGAACCAAATTCCCACCACTCATATCCCAAACACGCCCCCCACCACCCAAGCCCTGCCTGCCCCTATTGCAGGCACATTTTGTTTGTCTATCTCTTTGTCTATGTCCTTGTATCTCTCTATCTCTCTTCTGTTACACTTTGTGGCTTGCCCTACGGATACTAACAATGTATGATGTCTCTATCTGAATATTTAATAGTGAGTTCTAGTGTGACATCGCAATTCCTTAATCCCCATAACCTCTCCAGTTTGTTACAAATAGAATGATCATTAAAGTGTATAAATGAGAAAGATCCTGGGGACCTGGTGCTAAAATACGTTAGAGTCTAAGATCAATGCGTGGCTGTGGATCTGGAGTGTCTGTCTTCTGGCGGTTGGCTGTGGTGACTGGAGCTCAGGGCCACACCCACTGACCTGGAGTCTGGGGAATGGGTGCCCAAATCCCTGCTCTGAGTCCAGCAGGTGTGGCTGCCTCCATGCTGAGCAAGCCTTAGGATCTATGTAGGACACTGCCAGGGGCTGGCCTACCATGCTTCTTTATATCTCACATTTGAGAGATTACCCAGCATCTCTCTCCTTCTGACTGACTTCACTCTGCATGATAATCATAGTTCCATCTTCATGGTGGTGAATTATCTATAATTCTATTTTGTTTAATGTTGACCTGGAGGCCACATACAACTGTGCTCTTGGAACCATATGTGGTGCTGAGGAACAAACTGAGGTCAGCAACAGCTTAAGCCCCCCGTACTATCTTTCTGGTCCATAATTCTGTTTCTTAAGATTTTGAGGCCAGGAAGATCACCTAGTAGAGGGCATGCTTAGCAGATGCAAGACCCTGAGTTTAATCCTGGCACTGCATTGCTCCTGCCCCATCACTAGGTGCTGTGACCTTTGTAGCCCTCAGCACATCAAGCTGAAACAGCACCACATCATTCACCCATAGTATAGAACCATTACACTGGAACAACCTTGCAGAACAATGACAGGGAGTGGTCACCCTTCCCCCAGACCAAGAACCACTGGATAAGGCCATTATTTTTAAAAGATGCTCTAGGCCAAGATAACAATGGTCTTTAAAAAATCATCTAGAAAGCAACCATGCTGTGGGGAGGTGATGAAAGTAAAAGTTGGTGTCTAGAGGGGACCCACAATTGCACAGCATGTAAGCATTTGGAAGTACTTCTGTACTTTGGAATTTCCCTCTGAAGAGGTGCTGTGTCTGTATTGTGCAAGAGGTAAAAAGAGTTCAGTGGTTAAATAATGGTGCTGATAGCTCATGTCAGAAGGCTTGAACCACACTTGCTGGCTGAGCAATTCTCCTAAGCATGTTTTCCAAAACCAGTGTCTTCCATCAAGTGTCTCGAGCATCTCCTGATGATATGAACTATATAGGACTTTCATGAAAATGCACCAGACTAGGGTTAATGTTAGGCTCTGTGGGGGAATGTGTGTGTCCACAAACCCTGGTGACCCTGGGCTCATAGCATTGGCTTTGGAAACTAGTTATATCTCAGCTCCCAAGAGATATAGCAAAGTATACTTTGTTACAGTACGCTTGTCCAGAGCCTCTGCATCTGGCCTGGAGTTGCCTCCCTGCAGGCCACTTTGTAGATATGAGGAGGACAGTTTGAATGTGGCAGTTCATCTGACCATGTATTCTATAGTGGCTGGTATAAATATTCTCTCATGCTGCCACAATCATCAATGGGACAAGCTAGACCTTACCTGTATTTTTGCCTGGCCACATTGGATCTCTAAGTGATTGGACCAGAGAGAAATGCTGTTTGCCTCCAGCAAGCAAGCATGGCTCTCTGATAACTCAAAGGCTAATACAGAATAACCATGAAGTAAAGATGAGACTCTTGTGAAGACTTGGGGAAATATTTAACTGGCTATAAAATATTCTTTGGTACAGATGCATGCCTTTGTATTCTGAGATACAGCTCATCTCAGATGCCCCTCCTCCACTCTACCCTGCAGGGGCACTTCCAAGGCAGATCTTGGCTGGGCAACATTAACATCTCAAAGGGCCTAGGTGAGGTCCTGGGAGAAATTAACTGAGGGGAATTGACCCTCACTGCTTGCTGTTGGAGTGGACCTTGTGTTTGCAGAAATATTAAACTGCAGCCTGCTTTCTTTCTCCCTTTCATTGTGGCACTCTCTTGTTTGCCTCCCTCTGCCTTTTGCCTCTTTCTCCTCCTGGCTGGGCCTTAACACGTGGTGGCAGCCATCTTGGCCTACATGTGGCCCAGACGTGAACCCTAAGTTCGGGGTTTTCCTATTGCTGATTTGTATCTAGAACCTGTATAAGTAGAGCATGTTGAAACTTTGCTGGATTCTCTTGTCTTTCCCCACCCACTGGCCACTAATCCCCTGGGGCAGAAGGGGATTCCAACCCTGCTCCCAGATTTTGCTTGGGGCACCCAGCAATTATTCTTTAAAAAAGTTGACTACTTTTATTTTAGTATTTTTCTTTATTAAGAGTAGATTGCCTGCCATAGAGGCAGACTGGGGGGAGGGGGAGGGAATCGGGGACATTGGTGGTGGGAAATGGGCACTGGTGGAGGATGGGTGCTGGAACACTGTATGGCAGAAATCCAAATATGAACATCTTATGAACATCTTTGTAATTGTATATCTCACGTTGGTATAATAAAATATTTTTAAAAAAATAACAAAAAAGGGTAAAATATTCAACCGGGGGTGGGGAGAGTAGATTGCCTACTGTAAATGTGTGGGAGTCAGAGGTTAGGCAATACAGAGAAAGGAACAGTGTACTAATAATTATCGGAAATGATAATACCAGTGTAGAACTGAGCATTGAAAGTACGCAAAAGGATATACATGATAACCTCTAACTGTATGTATTGCAAGCCACAGTGTGTAAAAGAAGGAAGGGGAGAGAGAGAGAGAGAAGTGAAAATTGCTTGCCATAGTCACAGGCTGGGGGATGGGAGGAATCAGGGGACATTGGTGGTGGGAAATGGGCACTCATGGAGGGATGGGTGCTGGAACACTATATGACTGAAACCCAAATATGAACACTTTTGTAATTGTATATCTCATGGTGGTATAATAAAAAATTTTTAAAAAAGACTAGATTGCAAGATTGCCAGAACCAAATGATTCTGAGTATCTCAAAAATGTTAGCACTGATAACAAACAACTGAACAAAGAAACTATGATACATCCACACAATGGAATACTACAGAGCCACCCAGGAAAATGAAGTCATGACATTCGCTTATAAATGCATGGAAATAGAGAGTACTATTCTGAATGAAATGAGTCGGGGATAGACATAGAATGATTGCATTCATTTGTGGTACATAAAAAAATATGAGACTAATACCCAAAGTCAGTAGAAACAAGGGCCAGGAGGACTAGTTCACGGATGGAAGCTTGTCACCAGTGGTGGTGGGAAGGGAAGTTAGAATAGAGAAGGGACCACTATGACAAAGATAGTTAGAAGTGATCACTCTGGATAAGAACTGAGCACTGAAAGCAGTAAAGGGACAAACATGGCATATGATGACTATAGGAGACTCACATAAAAGAGGTGGGAAAGGCAACCAAGAGGCTCTTGGAGTGCATAACAATTATGAAATCTTGCCAGATGCAACGGCCCATTCCCTGATTATGTCTGAAAGCTTGTGGTGAGTTCTTTCTGGGTCTTCTGATTTTGGAATCATTCTTCCATAAAAGATTGTCCATTTTGCAACTGGGAAGCTGCTCATCCTTCTTCTTCCTATAGAAGTGTGAGGGTCCAACACTTTCTGCTTGCAATTTGTTCTATTCTGTTCCTTTAAGGCCATGCTGGAGGCATTTTGTCAAAACAATCGCTTAAAAAAAGCTTATAAATTTCCTATGAAACTTACTGGAGCTCAGTCCATCAGAGAGAAGCCACATGCAGAATTCTTTCTGAGTTCCTAACTACCCAGACTTCATTGTGATGGGGAGGGTCACCACTTCTTTTATTTTAATTCCACACCTCCCCCAAGGTTTTAACTCACAAACCAGTTTATTATTTGCACCACATAATTTAAGCATCTGTAACAAAGTAGAGCATCTTGTTTAACAAATTTCAGAAGATGCGTCAAGGGAGTCAAGGGAAGGTTTTTATGGAATAGTAAATTTAAGACATAGGGAGACCCTAGCTTTTAAAATAGCTGGCAACTGAAAGTTCCTCAGAGGTCCTGCTGTTTCTTTGGCCACCTAGAAAAAGGAAAAGCAAAATAGAGCTTATCTAATGAATGGATGCTAAGATTAATAACATAAGTGAAACATATTTTTCTCCTTTTTTATTTTTTATTTATTTTTAAAATTTTTTTTTAGTTTTACAATTACAAAGATATACAATTAAAAGTTCATATTTGGGTTTTGGTCATACAGTATTCCAGCACCCATCCCTCCACCAGTGCCCATCTCCCACCACCAATGTCCCCGGTTCCTTCCCTCTCCCCAAGACCGCCTCCATGGCAGGTTCTTTATTTCTTTCCCTTTCTCTCTCTTTCTCTTTTCCTTCCCCTCCAGACTATGGATTACAGAACATACATTAAAGGGTTATCATGTGTATCTTTTTGCCTCTATTTAATGCTCAGTTCTAGGTTGGCATTAGTACCTGTTCCATTTTCTGTCTTACCTAGCCTCTGACTCCCACACGTTTGTGATAATTTCCACCTTTGACAAGACCTCCTGATATATGTTTCACTTGACCTTGGATATTGGTATCATAATATGTACATATATATTTATGTTATGCAAGTAAATGCAGTCATTCTGTATCTGTCTCTCTCCTTCTGGCTAATTTCACTCAACATAATCTCCATGTCCATCCATTTATAAGCAAATTTTATAACTTCATTTTTCCTAACAGCTGCATACTATTCCATTGTGTAGATGTACCAAAGCTTCTTTATCCAGTCATCGATTTTCGGGCACTCTGGTTGTTTCCAGATTCTGGCTATTGTGAATAATCCTGCTATGAACATAAAAGTAGGGATGGTGTTTCCGCTGCGTATTTTTGGTTTCCCAGAGTAGATTCCCAGGAGTGGTATGGCTGGGTCAAATGGGAGTTCAATTTCTAGTCTTTGGAGGAATGTCCATATTGTTTTCCAGAAAGGCTGTACCAGCCGGCATTCCCACCAACAATGGATGAGTGTTCCCTTTTCCCCACATCCACGCCAGCACTTGTTGTTCTTGCTCTTTTGAATATGTGCCAGTCTCTGTGGTGTAAAATGATATCTTATTGTTGTTTTGATTTGCATCTCTCTGATGATTAGTGATGATGAGCATTTTTTCATATGTTTTTTGGCCATTCGAATTTCTTCCTTGGTGAAGTTTCTGTTCATTTCTTCTCCCCATTTTTTTGATGGGGTTGTTTGTTTTCTTCTTGTAAAAGTTCTACCAGTGCCTGATATATCCTGGATATTACCCCCTTATCAGATGGGTATTGGGTGAATAATCTTTCCCATTCTGTGGACTGCTTTTGTATCTTAGTCACTGTTTCTTTTGAGGTGCAGAAGCTTTTTAGTTTCATGTAGTCCCATATGTTTATCTAAGTGGAACATATTTTAAGAAAATAAAATAATATATGTAAATTCCATATATTTTGCCATATGCTGGGTTTTCCTTCACCTAATCATGTCACTGTATAGGATTAGCCTGCTTGTTTGCATGTTTATCCTTCAGCCTCACCTCTCCCTGCAATTTCTCCCCTCCTCTTGCAAATATACTTTTAAGTTGTAGCTTAGGTCATATGATTAAAATAGGGTTAACGCTTATGGTTTATATCAACAAACTTATACCGCACCTTCACTACCACCGAAGTGCCCCAGACCCTTCACCTCTGTCCTCATGTCACCTCTTGGTCCGCTTTTTCCTCCTGCTCTGAGACAACACTTAAACTTCTGACATAAGCTGCTAAGCTTTATTGTTCTGAGCTGCCCCCTGAGTTCATCAGTGCCTTTAAGACCTTCTGAGATTTAAGCTTCTGTTTTGTTTATAAGAATAGCCTCTGCTACATCTGCGTTATGATTAATTGCCCGGATTTGATACCTGCCTGAGAACCATTTCTAAATTTTACCATTGTTTGTCATTGGCATATGCACAGAATTTTCTTTTCTTTCTTTCTTTTTTTTTTTTTTGGTAGTTGGAATCACCCAGGAGTGCTGGAGTGAGGAAACATGTAATGCTAGGGATCAAACTCAAGCCTCACACAACCTAGTGTAGTTATGTGTCCTACACTCAAGTGCAGAGAATTTTCAAATAGTCGTTTTAGATTATTTGAAATCTAGAGCCAGTGTTTTTGCTTGTTTTAAAAACCTGATATCTTTACTCTCATGCTTTATTGTAGGCCTCAAATGTATCAAAGGTGTCACCTTCAATATTTTTACAGAAATCCCCTGAGTGAGGACTCAATGTCACTTACAACCTAGTTTTATTTATTTTTTGTACTTTTATTTATTTATTTTTAAAAAATTTTTATTATACCACCGTGAGGCATACAATTACAAAGGTGTTCATAATTGGTCCTTGGTAATACAGTATTCCAGCACCCATCCCCTCCACCAGTGCCTCATTTCCACCACCAATGTACCCCCCCCCCCTCCCGCCGACCCCAGGCTGCCCTCAACAGCAGGTAGCCCTGTTTCCTCTCTTTCTCTCTCTGTCTCTCTCTGTCTCTGCATCTCTCTCCCTCTTCTTTTACACATTGTGGTTAGCCCTGCAGATATTTAGAGTTTATCACTTAAGTCTCTTTGTGTATCTTCAATGGTGAGTTTTAATCTGCCATTACCATTTCCCACACTTAGTAAAACACTGGTATCTATTTATATCCTATTAATGAATGCAGTCATTCTATATCTGTCCTCTTCCTTCTGACTAATTTCACTCAGCATGATAGTCTCCATGTCCATCCATTTGCAGGTAAATTTCATAATTTCATCTTTTCTGACAACTGCATAGTATTCCATAGTGTAGATGAACCAGAGTTTCTTTAGCCAGTCCTCTGTTCTCGGGCATTTAGGTTGTTTCCAGATTCTAGCTATTGTGAATAACGCAGAGATGAATAAAGAAGTACAGATAGTGTTTCTGCTATGTGTTTTTCTGTCTCTTGGGTATATTCCCAGGAGTGCTATTGCTGGATCAAATGGGAGCTCAATATCTAGTTTTTGGAGGAATGCCCATGTTGTTTTCCCCAAAAGTGCTGGACCAGTCTGCACTCCCACCTACAGTGGATCAGAGTCCCTTTTTTCCCCCCACATCCACACCAGCACCAGTTGTTCTTGCTGTTTTGGATGTGTGCCAGTCTCTGTGGTGTGAGATGGTACCTCATTGTTGTTTTGATTTGCATCTCCCTGATGATTAAAGATGAAGAGCACTTTTTCATATGTCTTTTGGCCATTCGAATTTCTTCTTTTTGGAAGCTTCTGTTCATTTCTTCTCCCCATTTTTGATGGGGTACAACCTAGTTTTAAAACTCACATGCATCACTCTCACTGAAATATGGGAGAGGATTATAAAAGGGCAAGAAAACCAGAAGTGGTGTTTTGTGCACCACTAGAAAGCAGGGTATTAATGTTCCTTAATTATTTTTCCTGAAAATGATTTTTTTCTAAAATCACCTAATGTGTTTATCTGTTTCGCTTTTATGCCTATCAATCCCTATTGCCCTTCTAAAGCTTAAACCTATTTCACACCACTAGGTAATATTTTCCAGACACTGATGTACATCAGACCTTTATATTTTGTTTTGTTATGAAGTCACATCTGGTGGTGCTCAGTGCTTAATCCTGGCTCTGCCCTAGTGATCACTAGCAGGGCTGGGGGACCATATGGGATGCTGGGTGTCAAACCTGGGTTGACCACGTGCAAGGCAAATGCCCGACTCACTATGCTATTACTCTTGCCCAGCATATACGACTATTTGCTTCTTAACATTACTCTTGCCCAGTATATAAGACTATTTACCTCTTCACATTTTTGCTATGGACATTTTCCTTTCCTAGTCCTCCATCTTTTTGTTCCATCTGGGCAAATTTATTTTCTAGGCTTGATGGAATTTCCTTCATCTCGATTGCTTGTTGTAATTGTTGGTTTTTTTTAGACCCTACATCGTTCACTTTTTGCTGGGCCAGACTTTGGGAGTTTGAGAAACCGTATATAGAAGACAAAGCTTTTGAATTGTGTATTTATTCTACCCTTCAACTTAGCTGTCACTCATGTTTAACATGGAAGAACAAACAATGACTCTAAACTTGATGCTTGTGGGTAGAGCTGTCCGAGGGCATTTCTCAGGGGGTCTGAGAATAGGCACTTAGTCCATTGCTATATGACACTCCCATGTATCTAGTGCTGTTCAAGTTCTCCAGAGAAGAATCCATCCTCCACCTCACTTTCTCTGGTTTGAAAAGCAACGTAGCCTTCATGGCTTCACTCTGGGAGCAGGCCCCAGGCAGAGGGCTAAGGGCACACGAATTCAATATGCAGACAAACTGCTTGCAGCACCAGCTTCCCCTGTCCTGAACGCATTTTATTTTCTCAATCTCCACTTCAACTTGTCCAGAAAACCATACAAAGTATTCCTTTCTCTTTTTTGTTGGAGGGGCAGCCAGGGAGAGAGTCCTCCCCATATGGTGCTCAGGAGGCCTGGGGGCAGGGGCCGGATCGATTCCACAGCAGGTAGGGCATTTGCCTTGCACGTGGTCCACCTGGGTTCGATCCCTGGTATCCCATATGGTCCCCAAGCAGCACCAGGAATAATTTCTGAATATAGAGCTAGGGAGTAACTCCTGACCATTGCTGGGTGTGACACACACACACACACACACACACACACACACACACACACACAAAAGGAGACCTGGAGGCCTGTCAGAGATTCTTTCTTTTTTTTTAACATTTTATTATACCACTGTGAGATATACAATTACAACGTTGTTCATGCTTGGGGGTTTCGGTCACACAGTGTTCCAGCACCCCGCCCCTCCACCAGTGCCCCTCAACCACCACCCATGTCCCCAATTCCCTCCCCCTCCCATGTCCTGCCTAAATGGCAGGTTCTTTATCTCCTCTCTCTCCCTCTCTCTCCCTCCTTCTCCCACACATTGTGGGTTACACTCACGCACACTTAGAAGCCATCATTTGCATTTTTGTCTGTATTTAATGCTCAGTTCTATGTCGGTATCAGGCCTTTTGACATTTATTCACACATGTTCCCTTCTCTATCTTACCTAACCTCTGACTCCCACGCACTTGTGGTAATTTTCACTTTTGGTAAGATCACCTGGTATATTTATGTCATGCAAATAAATGCAGTCATTCTATGTCTCTCTCTTTCCTTCTGACTAATTTCACTCAACATGATTCTTTCCATGTCCATCCATTTATAGGCAAATTTCATAACTTCATTTTTCCCTATCAGAGATTCTTGTTCGAGCAAAATGGCTGTTCTATGCAAGGACCTGAGGAGGTGGTATTGCTCAGGCCCAAGAGTCCTGGTGCTGAGGATGACATGGGCCACCCTAGTGGAGCTTGGGAACTTCTGAGACTACACCATGTCATGTTCCAGGATGCTGGGAGTGGGAGTAGGGAGGTGAACCATTGGTGTGGGGGATTAAGTAGGTTGGCATTATGCAACCCAGTTCCTCTCTGTACTCTGTGCAGCCCCAATCCTTCCTTTTCATGTTGAAGTGGGAGCAGAAGGCTCTTCAAAGTGGCTCTTCAAAGTGGGCTGGCTTCTTTCAAAGAGCCCGATCCTCCCTGTAACATCACCTACCCTGTCTGCATTACTTTGCAAGCCACAACTTCTAAATTAAATCAATCCCCCATGGATTGGACGACTCCAGCTGCTATAACAAAATACCATAGGCTAGAGCCATGTTCTTCAGCCTTTTCATTCTGTGAACCAGTCCCTGTGGACATGGACAGCTGGGCGGTGGACAGCATGGGGAGAGAAAGAAAGTCCTTTGATTTCATTCCTCTTCTTATAAAGACACAAGTCAATCCAGGCAAACCCAAATGATCTCACTTGACTTTGCTATCTCCAATGGACCCTTTTCCAAACACCAGCATCCTTGGAAATAGGAATGGAGGATTGACGACGGGCACCTGAGTTCACAGCAACTTATCTGCTTCCTATTTCCCCCAATGTATTAAATATTTTAGCTTCTGTTTTCCCCTTTTCCACATTTTGTTGTCCATGTATTAATATCTATTTGGTTGTGAAGGAAATAGAGATAAATATGATTTCTCCATATGCATGTGTACAATCAGGTAGAGACTCCCAATTTGAAAAACAAACCCCAGAATCTCTGCAATTCAAAGCAGAGCTGGAGTGATAGTATGGCATTTCAGTGCTTGCCTTGCATGCTGCCAACCTAGGTCTCATCCCTGGCGCCACATATGGTTTCCCAAGTCCCATCAGGGGTGATGCCTGAGCACCACAGGGTATGGCCAAATCTCTCTCTCTCTCTCTCTCTCTCTCTCTACACACACACACACACACACACACACACACACACAACCAAACAAACTCAAAACAAAAGAAATTCTCCCCAGATGTGTGTAGTGGGGGAGGGGGCACTACCAGTGTTATCCCCAAAGAGCGTGTCCTTCCCCAGCTCCAGTCTCACAGCAGATGAATCTTTACACCTTCACAGAGCAGAACACAGTCACTCCCCGGGCATCTAACTCACACTCAAGCATCTGTAGCAAGTCCTGCTGGCAGGCAGTCAGCAGCCAAGGAAAGCAGATGGCTCTCTAGCACTGATTAATCACTGCACTGCCTACACTTGGGTTTCCAGCTGTGGTTCACGTTCTCCTTCCTGGCATGGAGTCATGGCAGCAGCGTTCCTGTCTTTGACTATGTCCCCAGTTTCACAGTGCTGGTGGCAGGCATTGCTTTTTGGTCTGATACAGGCTCATCTTTGGGATGCATCTGTCAGGGCATGAAAAACACCCATCACATTTTGCTCTGCTTTGTTTCCGTAGTGTAGTGGTTATCACGCTCACCTCACATTTTGCTCTGCTTTCAGGGTTGTAGAATATCAAGTCAAAGGAAGTCTTCGTGAGTTATGAAAGTCATTCTGTGGTTGGCGAGAGAGTACAAGTACGGTGATTGACTTGCGTGTAGTCAACTCTTGTGAGATCCCTGGCATGACACATGGTCCCTTGAATACCACCAAGCATGGTCTTTGAGCACAGAGACAAGAGTAAGTCCTGAGCACAGCTGGGTGTGCCCCCTCCAGAAACTATCCTCCCCCTCTCTGCACCCTTAAAAATAAAGTAGTTCCCAAGCTCCACTAGGGTGGCCATGTCATCCTCAGCACCAGGACTCTCTGCCTCTGAGTTTTTAGCTCCCTGGTAGCATTTTTTTCCAAAGTCCATGACACATCAAAAACCAAATTAGGCCTGGGAGGTATAGCTTAGAGGTAGAGAAAATGCCTTGGGTCTGATCCCTGGCACCACAAAAACAAGAGAAAAATCAAAATGTAATTGTCAATGAGGAAGATTTGGAGATTAGCAAATGATTGGCTGAATATCTGATCTTAACTGGTACATATTAAAAAGTTGGGAATTGTAGTAAGATCTCTTAGGTACTTCTTTTCTCAAAGCAGTGGTTCCAAATCAGAAATTTCCATTAAAATTTCCTTGGGATCTTCATCAAGACAAATCCAGACTTTGCTTTGAGAATCTATTAGTGCCAAGGCATTTGTATCTGGGAAGGACTCTCCTGACAATTTGGATTAGGAAGCATTAGATTAAAGAGATATCTCTAAAGTGAAAGGAATAGAAGAGTATCATAATTATTAAAAAAAAGGCTTGTACCTGGGTACAGGTTCTGGACTCTTATTAAGTCACTTCCTCATTAGCAGGGAACCCTTAAAATTTATCATCGACATGACGAGAGTAAAAGAGAAAGTTATTAAATAATAGCAGGACAAGGGGCATAAATTTAAACTGCCCAGACAAAGAAGTCACCCCACTCATTAGTCAAATGAGAGATTGGAGGGGACAATGTGGAGGTCGCATTCAGATTTATGGTTCTATAATTCATGACCATTGGGACAAGTGCAAAAGACATTTTCACTCCAAATGAATGCAGGACAGAGTCCTCGCTTGCACTCAGGGAAATGGAAAAGGAGAACATTCAGCCAAGAAGCAGAGACCTGATGGCATAAAGGTTGAGAGGCCAGGCAGCAAAAGCAAATAGGAGCAAACGTCCTACCCAAAGCAAAGTCATCCAAAGCAGGGGCAGGAGGGGCAACTGGCAATCAGGCTTTCTCAGGCAGCTGCTACTGCCACGAGAGCCCCAAGGAATGATATGAATGTTATTGGAGGTCTGCTGACATTTACCCACAATTCTGGATCAGATTCCAATATGATACTTGGAGACATTTACACACATCCTGTATTATTTTCCAATATGAAGCGCAGAGACATTTAGGAGTGTGTCTGCATTATCTCCCACTATGGTTCACAAGGAATTTGTACAGTTATTTCCTTGGGACTTCTCTGTCATGTGACATAGGCAGGGAAGAATATTTAGGTCAATCAAATATTCGGATTAATTATAATTTAGTGTTTATATCATACACATAAAATGGCTTTCTGAAAAATCAACATGCAATAAAACATCAAAAATGCCTCCTGGAGTCTGATTATTTTCTCTTTCATATTAAGAAACATCAGTCCCACCGTAGTGGTGAATGGTCTGCCTAAAGGAATTCAGAATATCAACAAGTTTTAATAAACTGAGAAGAGCAAAGTTTAGTGTAGTTGGTCTTTATGGCTGTGTTCTGTTCTAGTTCTTATCAAGTATATATTAAAACAATCTTTTAAGGGATTGGACAGAGATCCCTCTGTCCTACCAGAAAGATAGGACAGGGATTAAGTCACGTTCCTTGCTATAGTCAAACATGGTTTGATCCCTAGAAGCTCAAATGGTCTCCTGAGCATCACCGAGTGCAGCACTAGGCATGGCAAGGTCCGAGGGGGATTGTGGGGCCTGAGAATTAAACTGCTAAGCACTTAGTCAAATATTGGTGGGAGGGACGTATGGGCCTCCTGAGCACTGTTTGAGAGAGTAACCTCCCTCCCCACCCCAATAGAACTTCCAAGCAAGATATTGGGGCCTGAGAAGAGATGTGAGTAGGTGACGATAATCATCTCAAATTCCATATCTTTTAATTCTGAGAAATGGGATTATCTTGTTTGCTTGCTTGAGCTTAAGCACCAGGGAAAATGACATTAAACTGAAGAGAAAAAAACAAGGGAGTAGGGAAGAAAGAGAGAGGGAGAGAGAGAAGGGAGGTTAGGGAAAGATGATGCATCTATAGACAGACAGACAGACAGCTAGACAGCTAGACAATTAGACAGTCAGACAGATAGACAGACAGATAGACAGATAGATAGACAGATAGGCAGACAGATAGATAGACAGATAGACACACAGATAGGCATAAAGACAGACAGACAGATAGACAGATAGATAGACAGGCAGACAGATAGACAGACAGATAGACAGACAGATAGGCATAGAGACAGACAGACAGATAGACAGATAGATAGATAGAGCAGATAGGCAGGCAGGCAGACAGACAGACAGACAGACAGAAGAGACAGACAGACAGACAGACAGACAGACAGACAGACAGACAGACAGACAGACAGACAGACAGACAGACAGACAGACAGACAGACAGACAGATAGATAGATAGATAGATAGATAGATAGATAGATAGATAGATAGATAGATAGATAGATAGATAGATAGATAGATAGATAGATAGATAGATAGATAGATAGATAGATAGACAGATAGATAACAAGAGGAGAGAGATGGGGAGAGAGAGTGACAGAGAGAGACAGGAAAGGGAAGAAAGGAAGGAGATCCTCATTTATGAATAGGGAAGCAAATACAAACATGTGGAGAACTCTGAGAGCCCGGGAAGAGGAGGTGTATGTGAGTGAAGTTATGTGAAGTTACATGAAGTCTGTGAAGTCCACAGACTCAGACCCTCCCCACACACACACACACACACGAGTATGCATCAGAGGAAAAAAGAAGGAAACCCTAGGTTAGATTATAGTCAAAATTTTGAATTGGAAACTCTTGCATTTGAACCTAAGAAATGGAATGGTTCATATGGTTGCTGAGACTGTTCTGATGAAATCAGTTCAGTTCATTTCACGTAGATTTAGGTCCCTGCTGTCTGGTAGGAAATTGCGTTCTGTGGCTGTGCTTCGGGGCTGTAATCAGGAGCCTGGCAGTGATGGACAGCTGCTTGCTGAGCTCTAGGATGCAGCTGGTGGATTGTGTCCACCGTGGCTGTGGTGTCCGCCTGTCAGAGTTCGTGCCCTGCATACAAGGGAATGTGCACTTGCCTAGCCATATTAGAATGATTTTAGCTTCCAATTCTTGCTCATGAGAGAAGGGCAGCTCTGGGAGCAGAAACTGCTCTCATCGGGCTGAGTCACTTTCTGAGAGCTAGGGAGGGTGTCAGACCTCAGTGACTTGTGGAGGAGAAGGCAGTTGAGTGAGGACAAGGAACCAGACAAGCAAGTGATCGTCTTGCTTGTCTGGTGACATGATCCCGTGCCAGAATGGGCCGCATGCAGCTGGGACAACCAGGTAGATTCCAGATCAGGCACAGGCACCTGCTTCTACTCAGGGCTCTGTGTGTGTGTGTGTGTGTGTCCTAGCCCTGCACTGCAAACTGGAGAGGGGCCAGGAAAGGGCCGTAACACAAATAAAGGAACAGTAACGGGAAGATGGGAAAGTTATAGGATCCCAGTGCATTAAAAAAGGAACAAAGGAAGCACAGATTCTAGGAGACCCAACCCTTGCATGTTTAGAAAGGGCATTTCAGAGAAAGGCAAGCACACACGTATTTCTTATACTGAACAGCACACTAAGGAAACTTGTAAATGGATTTTAAAATCTTGTAATTACTACCCAAGACTCTTATTAGCTCTCAGCCCGAATGCTCCTGGTTAAATCCAAGTACGTCATTGATCATTTGTCAGTGTTGAGTCTTTAGCCTCAGATCTACTGTAGGATTGAGGGGAAATGCCCAACAGAACTTGGATACCTGGTGAAAGGTGTCACACAGCCTGACAGGAGAGAGTAAGGAAAGACAAGTATGGTGTTCTGGGAGCGAGTTCAACAGATGTCTGGACAGCGACAGCTGCCTACACTGAGACAGGAAGGAAGGGCCCTTAAGGGCTACACTGGATGCCACAGAGGATGGTGTGTATTCCATCTTTGAAGTAGGAGGGGTGCATATTGGACATGCTCAAAGATCACTGCAATATTCCTAAAAGTGGAAGATCAAATAGCTCCAAATGCTCTTGAGTGCTGAAAATATTCAGGAAATAGAGTAAAAAAAAATCACTGCAGGAAGCACAGTGCACGGTGTGGGAAAATACCAGGGCATGCATGGAGTGCTCCTTTCCCCTGGGCATTCATAATCCCTGCATGACCCTAAATCCATATCTATTCCTCAAGGGAAAGTCTGTTTATTGCTCTGACTTTGCCGCTAGAGCAAGTTTCCTAGTTGCATAGAGGGCAGCACCCCAAGTGTCCGCCCAGGACGAAGAAACAAGGTTCAACCGCCTCTAGACTGGGTGTGCTTATCAGTGTCTGTGTTGTTTAATAGGGGCCATGCCCAAACTGAGGGACATTCCCTGTGGTTTATTTTTCCCTTTGAAGCCAGGTTGAGCTACTCTCATCTATGATCAGGGCTTACATCAGGTTCTGTGCTTAGGGTCAATTCTTTTTTCTTTTTCTATTTTTTTTTTTTCATAATATGTAATTTTTTTTTTTTTTAAGTATTTTATTATACCACCGTGAGATATACAAATAAAAAGATATACAATTAAAAAGTTCATGTTTGGGTTTTGGTCATACAGTGTTTCAGCACCCGTCCCTCCACCAGTGCCCATCTCCCACCACCAAATCCCCGGTTCCCCCCCTTCCCAGCCCTGCTCCATGGAGGTTCTTTATTTCTTTCCCTTTCTCTTCTTTCTCTTTTCCTTCCTTAGACTATGGATTACAGAACATACATTAAAAGGTTGTCATTTGTATCCTTTGCCTCTATTTAATGCTCAGTTCTAGGTTGGCATTAGTACCTGACTATTGTAGCCCCTGTTCCATTTTTCTGTCTTACCTAAACTCTGATTCCACACGTTTGTGATAATCTCCCCTTGACAAGACCTCTGATATATGTTTCACTTGACCTTGGATATTGGTATCATAATATGTACATATATTTTATGCCATGCAAAAAATGCAGTCTTCTGTATCTGTTCTCTCCTTCTGGCTAATTTCACTCAACATAATCTTCTCCATGTCCATCCATTTATAGGCAAATTTTATAACTTCATTTTTCCTAACAGCTGCATAGTATTCCATTGTGTAGATGTACCAAAGCTTCTTTATCCAGTCATCGATTTTCGGGCACTCTGGTTGCTTCAGATTCTGGCTATTGTGAATAATGCTGCTATGAACATAAAAGTAGGGATGGTGTTTCCGCTGCGTATTTTTGGTTTCCAGAGTAGATTCCCAGGAGTGGTATGGCTGGGTCAAATGGGAGTTCAATTTCTAGTCTTTGGAGGAAAGTCCATATTGTTCCAGAAAGGCTGTACCAGCCGGATTCCCACCAACAATGGTGAGTGTTAGGGATCATTCTTAGTGGTGCTCACGGGAAGGCCATGCCAGAGATTGAACAGGGTTGGCCAAATGCAAGGCAAGTCCCTTAATCCCTGTACTATATCTCTAACTTCCAGTGATTCTTGACCCAGCAGAACTGTAAAGCCTCAGTGCTGGATCCAATGTCCTTGGAGGGCTATCAGACCACCTTAGTACAGGGGTCACTGGGACTAAGCTCTGCAGTGCTTGGATGCTGTGCAGTGCCAGGACTGGAATTCAGGGCCTCATGCCTGTAAGACATAGGCTCTAACGTTTGGGTTATTTCCTTGGCTGTTCTAGGCTTTTCCTGTCCTTCCCAGAGCTTTTAGCTTGATCCTTCAGCAACCCCCTACCCCTCACCCTCAGGCTCAGAAACATACATAAAGAGGGCGTGTGTCTTTAGAGAATGACAAAGCCTCCCATTTCAGAGATAAGGAAACTGAGGTTCAGGGGAGGATAGTAAAGTGCAGTGGAAGGTAAGCAATGAATTCCCTATGGCCAGTCAAAAAGCAAACTCTGCTTGTGGGTTCTACGTCATCATTCACCTTGGGAGGCAACACTGCATCAGCTGCTCAGTTGGGCCAGATTTCCAGATAGGCTAAATTCACTGATTTTTTTTGTTCTGCTTTGGTGAGGAGGAAAGTGGCACTCAGAAGGGGTGAGTTAGTCCTTCATCAGTGATGAGGGTGAGCTGGGCGCAGCTGGAGAAGACTCGCTCAGGACTCTTCCTCCCCCGTTCCTATTTACAAAGCACAGTTTGAGCCCCCTTTGCCTGGTGGGGCTCATATGGACCCAAACTGCTTTTCTGGCCTTATTTTTTCAAAATAGCAAAATGATGAGGAAACACTGTGCAGAGTTCAGAATTTTCACATCACTTTCTCACATCTGCTATTGAATTTGCTCCTCCCAACAACTGTCAGCAGGAGGAAGGGCCTTCTGAAGGCCCATTCAGGGCTCCTGAAGCCTAGTGACTACTGGCTCTGGGGGACGTCTAGGTCCTAGCATCCTGATACTCACCCTGCCCACCGCATGTCCCCTGCTATTAATTTGCCCCATGTCACCAGCGTGCTCAGACATCTTGGATGGAGGAAACTCAAGACACAACCCTGTTCCGTGACTGAGAAAATCTTTGACCCTCCACTCTTGCCCCTACTCCAACTTTCTCTTTTCAACTCTCTTTCCTCTCTAAAGATTCTGACTCTCTGTATGCTCAGTCCTGGCCACCGGTGGTCTGTCCCAGGTTCCAGGAACCCCTTGGAGAGATCATGGATTCTGTTGCAGATTGGGAATAAAAGTGATTTTGGGAGTTGGGTGGGACAATTTCCCATGGCATGTAACAGGTTTATAGTACATTGAAAACTGTATCACTGTATCACTGTCTTCCCGTTCATCATCGATTTGCTCGAGCGGGCACCAGTAACATCTCTATATGACCTGTCTCATGCAAGTAAAGCCCAAGGGCACCTGCTTGCTCCAGGAACATAAAGAGCCTCAAACCATACCATCAGGTCATGGGAATGAGGTCTATAACTGTAACTGGTATCTGGCATATCAAATACGACACGGGTAGCTTGCCAGGCTCTGCCGTGCAGGTAGCATACTCTTGTAGTCATTGAAAACTATTAGACATAAAATAGCATTAGGTCTGGGGAAAGAGTTCATGCTATCAGAATAAAACATGGCACAGAGACTTGTGGGGTGGCCACAGCTGATCAAGTTGGGAAAGAAAATATTTGTGGAATGCAATAAAGTGAAGCACAGTACATTGAGGTAAGTTTGTTTCAGAAAATTTTATTTATTTATTTTTTGTTTTTGGGGTTACACCCGACAATGCTCAGTATTTACTCCTGACTCTTCATCCAGGAATTACTCCTGGCTGTGCTTGGGGACCATATGGGATGCCAAGAATTGAACCTGGGTCGTCTGCATGCAAGGAAAATGCCCTACCTGCTGTATTATCACTCCGGTCCCTGTTTTAGAAAACTTAATGGTATGAGTCTCTTCCTCTTGAGGATATGGGTATGAAAAACCTCACTTTATCTGACAAGATTGGCCCAGAGCCAGGCCATTATCAGAATTGGATGATGGCTAATGCTTTTCCTAGGAACGTGACAGGAAGCATGAGCAAATGACCCAGGCAGCCCCTGCAGTCTCTCAGTCTCTGTCCCTTTGCTAAAGTACAATGGAGACCAGAATCTTAACTATCTTAACTTTCATTCAAGTTTTCTACTAAAAATGCACTTTCCCACAAATGTTTGCCGCCGGGGGATTGATGTCTAGATGTGCAGCTGGAGGGAAGGCTGGAGGATTACGGCGGAGAGAAACCTTCATAAAGCCTCCCACGGAGCTGTCACTAAGGCAAATGAAAACCCCTCCAGCTCTGGGGAGAGCAGTAAGAGGAGGAGGCTGAGCTCAGGTCAAGGCAACCTGATGAGTCACCCAATCTTTAGCCGAAAAGCCAAGTTTGCATTAATATTGACTCACCACAGATAAAGAGATTTAAAAGACCGCACTGCTGATTTAAAAATCCAAATCTAAATTCAATGTTCTTACAGTCAGAACAAAGCCAGAGGGTGTGCTTCATGATTGATTACATTTAGAAAATCATGACCTTACAAACAGTAGAGAGCCTTGATAAATTTTTCATGTTTATTATTGTCAAGTCCGTAGCTCTTATCTTGTTTACTAACTCACTTGACAATGAAGTTTTCTGATCTTGTGTGGCAGGATGGGAGGCGGGGCGGGAATTTGGGGTGAGCTATGCCCAGCAGTTCACAGGGCCTACTCCTGGTTCTGGGCTGAGGGGCCATTCCTGGTGGTATACAGGGAAGCATGTGGTGCCAGGGATTAAACCGGAGACAGCACATACAAGGCAAGTGCCTAACCCTTGTACTATCTCTCCAGCCCCTTTCCCCTGCGTTTTCTTTGTGCTGAAGTTTAGGAGATGTTTTCTTTTGTGCACTAGCACGCCTGTTTTAGTTTTTGCTAATCTAGGTAAGCAGAAGAGGGACTAGTTCACAAAAGAACCAACACACTTTCAGAGAAACTTGGTGAATCTCCCTGTTGTGTCTTAAATGTTCTAACACTGGTAAAAGTCGAAGGTAAAGCCTCTTCTCTTGCAAGTCTTGACAACAGACCTCAAAGGACTATAATTCATCAAGCAAATAAGTCATTTTCAATGTGATGCTCTACCTGCTCCCCACAAATCTCCATTGATCTTGATGCCTGGAAGAATTTAGAGCTTGATCTTACATCTGTGAGAAGGGTTGATATCAAAAAGAATAAAAACATCAAGTGCTGGTGAGGTGTGAAGAAAATGAACGCTGTTGATGGGAATACATATTGGTACAACTCTGGAAACAGCTTGGGGGGGTCCTTTAAAATGTAAAGACTAAGTGAGTCAGATGGCCTAGCAAACACACATATAAGTGTTTGAGTAACAAGAAAGCACCAATCTGAAAATATATTTACAATTGTACGTTCATAGCAGTATTATCACCAAAATACAAATCAATCTAAATGTCCATCAACAAGATGGCTAGATAAAGAAATTAAAGTTTATGTATGCTCAGTAGAACTATATTCAGCTAATTTTAGAAAATATAGCCTAGGGACCAGGGATGTAGCTCATTTGAAGACCCCTTGCTCTTAATGTATAAAGCTCCAGATTCTAACCCTGGCATCACAAAACAAATGAACACACATCATGTTTGAGAATCATGAGTGAAACTTTAACAAGTAATTAAATTTTTAAGTAAGTGAAGCAAACCAGAAAGTGAAAGACAAAGACAGAATGGTTTTACTCATATATGGAAAAAAAAGAAAAAAAAATAAGCAAATGAGCTATTAAAATACAATATAGGAACTCAGACTCTGAAAAATGCGGTGGTCACCAGAGTGGAAGGGGGAAAGTGGGTTGAGAGAATGGGTAGAGGGTGTCAGTCTGGTGGTGGGAAATGTGCTATAACTTTGATGGGGACTGGAGGGTATGTACACTTATGTATATGAACATGCAATAGTGTGAAGTTGTACCCCCAGACATACAGAGGACTTAAAACCAGTGGCAAATTAATTTTGCAAAACATAAAAAATAAAAGAAATTGAGGGAAACTGAGGCAATAGATTAAAGACTGGAAAGTCTAACATTTTGATTCCCTGAATTCAATTCCCAGCACTATGTGACCCCCCCACCCCAGCACCATTTGATTAGCCCTGATGGCCCCCAGAACAGCTGGGCCTGAGAAGCTCTAAGCCAAGGACGGTCAGGAGGGGCCTGGGACACTCTGTTCTTTCTCCTTTTAGCTATTTCTTCAATGCTCTTGAAGGCGTTTCATGCCACTCTTTTCCTCCTGTGCAGCTCAGGTTTTAGGTTGTTCGTCATGTTGAGTTCTTGACCTAGGTACACATAACTGCTGCATTCAGAGATGTTTGTTCCTTTGAGAGTGAAAGGAGCATCTGGAGCTAGTTCGTTTTTCATGAATATAGTTTTGTTGAGATTCAACTGTAGACCTATCTTTCCACATTCTCCATCGAAATCAGCCAGCATTTGTGCCACTTGGCTAATGTTTGGTGTTATTAGAACGATGTCATCAGTGAAGCGGAGGTGGTATAGCTGCCGACCATCTATCTTCACTCCCATTCCTTCCCATTCTAATTGGCGCATGCCGTTCTCAAGGAAATTGAGGGCTTTAATTCACGTCTGCACCTTTTCTGAACTCAGATGATATGAATAAATGTGTTGTTTCCTATAGGGCTCCAAAGGACAAGACTTTCAGCCTAAGAACAGAATGTACCAGATCCCGGCAAGCAACTCTAAAAGGAAAAGGACACATTTCTACCTCCACCAGAGAGAATCTTAGGGTCAGGACAGGTCCTGAAGAACTGGCAGCGCTATAGTTGGGTGTTAGGTGCTCATTTTCAGGTAACATGGTACCATCCATTTCTCCCTCAAGTTAAATGGCACATGCCTCTGAAGCCCCAAGATGGAAAGAAGGCTCTATACTGACATAGAGGAACCCCCCTAATGTGATATCATGAGTTCTGTGCTGTGAACGACAGCAGAAGTGACCCTTGAAAAGGGAAAAAATGGGTCCTGCACGGAGGGTGCTGCCCCCACATGCAGGAAGAGTCGTGTCCTTGCTGTAGCAGAAACATGCTGACTTTGAGTGGTTCTGCCCACTTTGTTTCCCTCCCCTTGAACTGAAGGAGCTCACCTATAGTTCCCAGACTCAGTGATTCCACTGTATTTTCACCCTGGTAGGTTAAAGACATGCAGAAGGAAACAGGCAACTGCATTCACAGACTAGGTACAGATCTGGATTCTATGAGAGCTTCCAATGCTATGGGCCTGATGGATTGGCCCTTATCTTTTCTTCAAGAACTCATGTATAAATGTTTTGGAGCATTGAGAATGTCACACCAATGAATCTCTTCCAACTCTCTTCTTTAGGGGAATAAACAGCAATTGACTTTTCTTGCCTCAATATTGCTCATCTTTTTGATAGCATTTTGTGGAATAAAATGGGCCACATTTTTCTCCCCACTTTTATTACACAGAGATTCACACACAAACACAATCTAGTTGAAGATTACTTTGTTCTCTGGTCTACTTCTTAAAGGAATCTCTTCCCTAAGAATAGATTCTTTAGTTTCCTTTTTTCTATTTCTTCTGGGGGAAGGATACACCTAGCTATGTTCAGGACTTACTCCTGGCTCTGGGCTTAGGGATAACTCCTTGCAGAGCTCAGGGGACCATATGTGGGGTACCTGGAATAGAACCAACGTCAACCATGTGCAAGGCAAGTTGCCTTAACCCCTGTACTATCTTTTCACACCTTGGATTTTTACCTTTAAAAGACCTCATCTGTCATTTAACTGTAATAAAAGATATTCCTTTTGAAAGTGACAAACCTGGGCATACAAAGGGTTTTTTTTTTTAACTTTGTCCATCTTTCCACATTCTCAGGAAGATGGAGAATGTGCAAAGACCGAGAATGTGGAAAGATAGGTCTACAGCTGAATCTATGATATGATAAAATCTATGATAATCTATCATAAGCAAAACTATGTTCATGAAAAATGAACTAGTTCCAGAGGCCCCATTCACTCTCAATGGAACAAACATCTCTGAATGCAGCAGTTATGTGTACCTAGGTCGAGAAATCAACCTGATGAACAACCTAAAACCTGAGCTGCGCAGGAGGAAGAGAGCGGCATGGAATGCCTTCAAAAGCATGGAAGAAATAGCTAAAAGGACAAAGAACCTCTGGCTCCGGGCGCATCTCTTCAACTCCACCGTTCTCCCTGCATTAGCATTCGCCTCAGAGACCTGGGCCCTACAAAAGCAGGATGAGAATACTATTCGGGTCTCCCAAAGAGGGATCGAAAGAGCTATGCTTGGAATATCACTCCTCACTCAAGCAAAAGAAGGAATCCGGAGCTCTGACCTCCGTCGCTGTTCCAGAGTCAGGGAGGCTGTCTCGTTTACCAAGGCATCGAAAATCAGATGGGCTGGACATGTAATGCGATTTGGAGATGACCGCTGGACTAGAGCTGTTACCAACTGGATCCCACGGGATGTCAAAAGATCACGTGGCAGCCCAGCTACAAGATGGTCAGACTTTTCGTCAAGACACTGAATGAACAGTTTGAGGCTCTTTGTATTCCTGAAGCAATCAGATGCCATTGGGCTACACTGGCACATGATAGGGTCAAATGGAAATGTTACTGGTGCCCGCTCAAGCAAATCAATGAATAACGGGATGTCAAGTGATCAAGTGATCAAGTGAACTTTGTCCAATGCTGGACATATAATAGGCAATCAAGTTATTTAGTGAATAGAGGTACCCACTCAGGGAAAAACATTTTGTTAGCCAGGAGCAGGGAGATATCTAATTCCTCAAGCAAAGAGTCCCCACAGTCATGAGGGTTGGAGGGCAAAAGCAGCAGACAGGCCCTCAAGAGTAACTGTGCAATCCATACCGTTGCTCCTGAAGGGTTAGAGCCAAGCGGAAGGCTACTGAAATCCTACTGCTGATGTTCCCCAATACCGTCACTTTGGATGAGTTCCTTACATTTTCTCAGTTTCCTTGCCTTCCTCTAGAGCATGGAAAGATGTTATTTCTGCCTGGAGCTGTCTTAAGTCTCTGAGAGAGTGAGAGCTGGAGAGATAGTTCAGAGGTTAGGAGCTTGCCTTACATAAGGATGACACCAAGTTTCAATCCCAGCATCCCATAGGGTCCCCTGAGCGCTCCAGGAGTAATCCCTGATTGCAGAGCCAGAAGTAGCCCTTGACCATCATTGGGTGTGACCACCCACACCCCCAGCCAACCCCCAAAGTCTCTGAGGTCCACAGAGCTCCGTCCACTGACCTGGATCTAGAAAACAATAGTTGAGCTCTTGTTATTGTACTAGGGATATCACAGAGGCTTAGTCTCTGGGCTCTCTGGTGGTATGGAAAGACCATTATCTTAGAAGACAGAAACCTGGGAATCGGCATTTTTATTTCATTTTGTTTTTGTGGGTCACAGCTGGACCCGAGTAGGCAGGGTGCAAGACAAGACCCTTACCCCTTGTACTGTCGCTCAAGCCTGGAAGCTGCATTTAATGTTCTGAGGAGTTGGCTGCCCTGATCCTAATCCATTGATGACTCTTTCTTCCCCATGCTGTCTTTACAGCAATAGCATTGTTTGTCCTCTTTTCCACACTTTCCAGAAGTAAACAGTCAAAGTTTAGTGGGGAGTGCCTCCATGTGATTTATGGAGGAAGGCTCCCTTTATGGGCTTTTCTTAAAATGCTTGAGGCTGAGTTGGAGAAAAGCTAATTGGAACATTTTCTGAGGAAAGATGTCCAGCAAGCTTCCCTCGAAGAGAATGGACCATCTTTCTCTTTTTGAAAAGCTTTCTGTGAGGAGCTACGAAAGAGCTGCGAAACAACAGATTCATCACTTTGGCAGAACAGCTTTCCAAGGACCCTCGAGCACTAACTGTAACCTTAAATGGCAATCTCTACTTTTCAGGGACTATTTCATGGAGATAGAAGGGCAGCAAAACCACTTTTCATAGGGTTTCAGTTTCTGATTAAATGGGTATTGAACTCTCTAACCACTTTAGAGGAAAATGCGAATAGAACATTTCAACTGTTTCAATGATGATTTCCTTCCCTTGCCTGCCAATACACCCTTCATTTCAACTTAGAACAGATCTGCTGAGCACAATTATTTCCAGCTTCTTTCTTCTACCCTCTACCATGTTTATGATTTTTTTTTATACATTGACATTTTACATACTCATCATTTATGACGTTGCCCAACTTTGGTTTTTTATGACATAAAACTTGCATTCTAAAATGGTATAAAACATTATCTCAAATAAGAACCAATTAAAAAAAGACCTTTTATTGAATAACCATGAGAAAGACTATTACAAAGCTGTTCATAACTGAGTTTCAGTCAGAGTGTTCCAACTCCCATTCCTCCACCAGTACACTTTTCTGAGCACCAATGCCCCCATTTTCCTTCCCTCACCCACATCCCACCCCTCAATGGCCTCTGTGGCAGGTACACTTTCTCTCTCTCTCTCTCTCTCTCTCTCTCTCTCTGTCTCATAAGATCTCATTTTATTAAACTCTTACTATGGATCAGGCACTATGTGATAAGTACTTTGTGCGTTTGATCACTCCTTTGTAGTGGGTTCTACTCATCTCTCCATTTTACAGATAAAGAAACTGAAGGTAATGAATGTGTTTAAATACTTTAGTCAGAGTCATACAGCCAGTTGGGTGGAAATTCAAAAAACATGTTGGGTTATGTCTACACTAGTGTGTAACTTCAGTTTTCAATGAGTGATGATCATGACAGCCAGAGGGAGGGTGTGTGGCCTTTGCTCAGAGCCGTGTGCTTAGTGTAGTCAGGGATGAATCCCAGTATTGTCATCCCAGGTCCCTGCTCCTTCCATTTCCTGCTTCACTAGGTAGAGCTCTTAAATCCTGAATGGTCGTTTAAGCCCATATTTGCAAAATCCATAGTGGGTACCAAAGTTGAAACTGAAGCTCCTGGACTGTGCCTTCAAGTCTGTACTTAGGAGGTCCAGAGGCCCCTCTGGTAATTCTCAGCCACTGGCAGCTTAATGCAAGCGTCAGAGGATGTGGTGCTCTTCAGGCCCTGTGAGGCCAGCCAGGGATTAAACTGGTCATCCCAGCAGTGCTCGGGAACCTCCAGGTCTGCAGCCGGGAGTGCTTGGGGTCAAACCTGGGTTGGGTGCATGCAAGTCATGTGTCCAGTTGCTATACTGTCTCCCCTAACCTGAAAATGAAGTTTTTAAGTAACTGGCTTTGCAATGTAACATAATTTATTTTTCCATTCCTTTCAATTCATCATCTTGTCTTCTTGGCACAGTCTCAATACTCAGAATTTTCAGAAGCAGAAAGGTCACCTTGCTTGCGGCTGCTCTCCCTAAGATCATTCCCTGAGATCACTTCAGGAATTCTCCCATAACCGCTCTGAGAAACCAGGTGCCTTAGCACCAGGAAGAGACCACTCCAGTTACACCGTTGTTTCTTCCTAAAACAAACATGGCTGTTTCCTCTGTCTTTGTTTTTCTGAAAGCAGAATCAGTGGGCAGGATGTAGTTTTGGGTTAGACGGAGTGTTCCATGAGGCTGAGGCCCTGGGTTCTCTACCTGCCCCAACTCTCTCATCCCCAAAATAAGAATATTGGAAAAAAATAACATTACATTACTTTTTTAAAGTACATTCCATGTCCTGTCCACAATGAAATGTAAATGAAAATAATCAGATAAGAAATGTAAGCTAGGAAAATCAAATTAACTTTTATTTGACTTCCTCTCTGCTTATTCCTTCTACTCTAGATATATTCCTGAGAGATCTTTCAACAAACAATCTCAGTGTTTATTACACACACCTGTCAAATACCTCAGAGGGTCTTATCAGATTGGGATGTCTCTGTTTGGGTCCCAGGAGAAAAGAGATGGACTCACTGAGTGCCTCACTGTTTATTTTTGGGGGGAGATGAATTCATGTGACAGGGAGATTTGGGAAAGGTTGTTAATTATCCCCATAATCTAATTTATTGCTTCAGGTACCTGAACTATCCTATACTTTAGATAACGCTAATTTCATTCTTTTGTGAGCTGAGCCTGCTGTTCACTAGAAGCTATAAGCAGTAAATTATTCCTCCCCCACTTGCCATCTAAATAGTAACTATTAAAAATGACTAAATAGATTATGTAAATCATGGTCATTGGATGCATTTTAAAGGTTAATCCTGCCATCATAGGCAGAAAGTTAATTTGAATCTGTTCCTGAGAACTAATTCTCAAGGAAGCCAAGGTGTAATGGGTTACCCTCTTCTTGCTCTCACTGTGTGCCTGCTTGTGATAAAATTGGGAAGGAACAAATCTTTAAGCTTTAGGAACAAAAGTTTCTTAGAGCCACTGAAAGGTCAGTGCCCCATGGAATTAGCAATATGGTTGCTCCATAATATTAAGGGAGAGGTTTGATCTCTTTTCTTCTAGTTTTCTTAACTGTCACTTCCTTTGTTGGGAATTGAGGTCTGGTTTGGCTTCAAGTTCTCTTTCTCCTCCCAGCTCTGAAATCTGCAGACCAGCAGAGACCATATGGGAGATTTTTATAGCGTCATCTGCCCATTGCCATAGTAGGGGCCTGACAACAGTCACCCATTCCCCATGGGGTGTCAGCCAATAGCCATTTTCCTGTCCTTCTCGACTGATCAAGGGCTCCTGCTCACCAAAATGACTCCAGTGAATCTCCTTCTGCAAATACCACATCTTCAACCTGTTTCCTTAAAAGCAGATGGGGGTGGAGTTAGGGGGATAGAGTTTGAAGCTTTTCATTTTGGGGAAATTGAAAATCTTCTTTATGAAAAGGAAGATAAAAGTATGAGCTTGACATTTATACAAGTGTAAGTACATAGACTTAGTATTTGAGAAATATGTAAAATTTTATTTTATTTTAATTAAAAAATATCACCTATAATATATTGGTAGATACATATTGCATGTATATACATTTTTATATAACACAAAATATATGAAATTTCTAAAGTTGGCTGAGGGCTGGTGAGATAGTTCAAAGCACTGTGAACATGCCTTGTGTGTGCTTGCTCCCAAGTTCCATGTCCAGTACCAGATGGATATTTCATGCCCCCCAGCACAGCTGGGGTGAATCTAGTAGCCCTTGAATGCTTCTGGGTCCAAGCACTGAATCTTCAGGTTTGAACTGCCAGCCACCCATTGCCAGAAGCAGATATAACTAGCATCATAAAAATCACAAAAATAACAATTCAGGAGCTGGAGAGAGTACAGGAGTAAGACATTTGATTTATACATGGCCACTTTTGTTCATCCTGTTTGGAGGCCTAGGGACAGATATGGTTTTTTGAGCACTGCCAGGGAGCACTCCTAAGCTCAGAGCTAGAAGTCCCTGAGCAGAGGTGGATGTGACCCAACTCTAAAACTCCTTTGCAATGATTACCCAGACTTTTGGGGGGTAACCTATTCTTTGTTTTTTTTATTATTTAATTATTGTTGAGGCTATGTGCTCTGCCTTCTAAGGCAAAGCCCCATTTCTTAACCACTTCTTGATAAGATTGCAATTTTACAACATCTTCTAGAGAGAAGAGCAAGTCTATCTTTCCTCTGCAATGGATCATTAGGATCTATTAATTATTATTGATGTTTGAAATGGCTCAAAGGGAATTAACTCCACATACAGGAATAATTTCTGATTCTAAGATTGCTTCAGGTTTCGTCGTCTGTTATAGACAATTCTTATTAAAAATCAAAAAGATACATAAGACACATTGATAGTTGCATATGTTTTATTACTGAATATGTTATTGATCAGAGAACACTTTCTTTTTGATTAGGCATTTGTTTTATTTGTTGTAGTTTTTTTAAAAATATTTTATTATACCACTGTGAGATATACAATTACAAAGATGTTCATGTTTGGGTTTCGGCCATACAGTGTTCCAGCACCCATCCTTCCACCAGTGTCCATTTCCCACTACCAATGTCCCCAATTCCCTCCTCCTCCCCTAGCCTGCCTCTATGGCAAAGTTCTTTATCTCCTTCTCTTTCTCTCTCTCTCTCTTTCTCTCTTCCTTCATTACACATTGTGTATTGTAATACATACACTTAGAGGTTATCATGTGTATATTTTTGCCTGTATTTAATGCTCAGTTCTAGGTTGGTATTAGCACTTTTGACAATTATTAGCACACTGTTCCTTTCTCTGTCTTACCCAACCTCTGACTCCCACATGTTTGTGATAATTTTCACCTTTGACAAGTCCTCCTGGTCCATGTTTTGCCTGACTTTGGATATTGGTATCATAATATATATACATACATATTATGTATATATAGTATATATTATGTAACATATAATATATATAATTTATATAAACACAATATACATATATATTTATGTCATGCAAATAAATGCAGTCATTCTATCTCTGTCTTTTTTCATTCTGACTAATTTCACTCAATATGGACCTCTCCATGTCCATCTATTTATAGGCAAATTTCATAGCTTCATTTTTCCTAACAGCTGCATAGTATTCCATTGTGTAGATGTACCAAAGTTTCTTTATCCAGTCATCAATTCTTGGGCACTCTGGTTGTTTCCCAGATTCTGGCTATTGCTAATAGTGCTGCTATGAAAATAAAAGTGCAGATGGTGTTTCCACTGTGTGTTTTGGCTTCCCAGGGTATATTCCCAGGCTCATTTAGATATTTTTTCCCATCATGGAGAACTTGTTTCTAGTGCCATACGTGACTTCTGACCACTTGTTACAATTTCAGATTTGTTCATTGAAGTCATTCCCACATGGAATGACTATTCAAAACATAAAAAATTAAAGGAGTGAGAAGGAATGCAAATATATCTTATTAAACTGAGATTAATGCATCCCTATCTCAAATTCTGTTAAGCAGACTTCCATGGCTATTCCAGGGCCACCTAATAAATAGGAAAGTGGAACCAGGGGCAGAGAGAATATATGGGTCATCAACCTTAACTAATCCAGTTCAACATCTTTCCCCTGGAATTTTACCAACTGTACAATCTTGATTATATTGTCAGCATCGTGTGTGAGTCCATGAAAAGAAGCCTTTTGGAGTAGGGGGTCTCCGCCTCCACCTTCCTGTATATTCACCTCATACCCATGGGGTCTGAGCGGACAGTTTCTCTTCTGTTCTCTCCCCAAAATCCAGTGATATGGAATTGCAGCTCTGATTTGGAGTCACAGGATTCGTTTCTTCCTATTTTTTCTCAGATTACTTCTTCCATCCTCTCTAGGATCCTTTCATTATCTCTAATGGTCCAGAACATTCTGAAGCATCCTTCTAATCTTGCACTTTCTGAAGCAGATATCTGTGGTTTGACATCCGTAACATCCATAATGGGTGAATGTCTCAGAAGGGGGTTTGCTAGCTAGTCACTGGACCGTTTTCCAGGGCCTGTTATTTTGTTCTAACTGGAGCTTTTTGGTTTAGTCCCAGGAAACTCAGTATCACAACCTATTAGAGTTCTTGGAAAAACCTCTTGAAGCCTTCCTTTTGCACTATGAGTCTATTGAGCGAAATACTTTTCTCAAAGTCCTCACAACCTCCTTTACAGACAACAGAGCAGAGAGGTCTTTGAGTAGTATAGTTCAAATATCACTCTATTTCATGCTTTTTTTTTAAGAGATCACTTGTTTCCTATAGGATTTTTCTGTCTGCAAACTCACTTTGGTCTTGGCATTCTTTGCAAAGTTTCACTGTGAAGAGAGTACAGCACAGTGCATGAATGTAACTCAGGAACCAAATCGACCTCCAAAGCTTAGGTCTTTCATTGATTGACTCTATGTTCTTAGGGGAAGATATTCAGTTCCCCTGAGTATGACTCTTTGAAATTTTATGAAAATAAGAACAACCTGTGAAGGCTGAGTTCATGCTTTATCATAGGAGACTCCAGGTTTGATCCCTCACTTCATTTGGTCCCCTGAGCACTTCAGTAATGGTCCCCAAGAGTAGCCCCTGAGCATCATCAAGTATGTTCCCCCAAAATAAGCCAAAATATAAAAACAGTGACATACCTATATGGTGTATGAAAAATTAATAAAATTGTACATGCTTATTAGGAGGTGATCTGGAGATAGGATTGATTAAGGTGATAGAATTAAACACTTAGGTCTCTGGAAAGATACCAAGTAGGTTGCACCTGTTTCTAATTAAGTTTTGGAGGCAGGATTCACAGCTTCACATTGCCCATCCCCACTTTCTCACCTTAATTTCTGTGAATACTATCATTTTTTTGGCTCTTTGTTTGTTTGCTGGGGGACTACACCTGATGGTCCTCAGAAGACCACATGGGATGCTGGGGATAGAACCTGGGTAAACTATGCAAGGTAAATTCTTTACCTGTTGTAATATCTCTCCAACACCCTATTTGTTGGTTCTTATGTACATTAAGACAGGGACACCTGTCGGGAGCTCCCCCGGGGTCCCCGACAGTGCCGGGAAGCGAGTTTCCCCTTCTACCTCCGCCGGGCGAGGAATGGATAAAAAACTCAGGAATCTGATGCAGTTTTAAAAGGCTTTACTTATCACAGGTTCAGGCATACAAATCAGCAAAAGGAAAAGCCCGTGCTTAGGATTCCAGGCTAGAACCCCAGCCACGTGTAGGCCAAGATGGCGGCCACCACGTGTAAAGGCCCTGTAAAAGGAGAAGACAAGACTTCCAAGAAGGGTGAGCGCTCACAAACAGAGAGCCCCAAAAAGAAGCGCGAGAGAGAGGAAACAGGCTAGTTTATACCCCTGCAACTCAGACCTTCCTCCCACTGTTATGGAAATCAGGGAGGGTCAAATGCCCTTAGGTAATCCCTCCCTGCACCTCACCTAGGCCCTTTAGTATGCTAATGTTTTGAGCCAAGATCTGCCTGGAAATGCCTCTATAGGGTAGAGAAGGGGTTTCTGAGATGGCATGTCTCTGTACCAAAGACTAATACTAATGCCAGTTAAATATTTCTCCAAGCCTTCACAAGTCTCTTCTACTTCATTGTAGTTTTGTATTTTAGTTGCCTTTGAGTATATCAGGGAGCCATGCTTGTTTGCTTGGAAGCAAACAGCATTTCTCTCTGGTCTAATTACTTAGGGTCCCTACGTGGCCAGGCTAATATGCTGGTGAGATCTAGCTAGTCCCACGATGATTGTGGTAGCTTGGGAGAATATTTATACCAGCTAGTACAGCATACATGGTCAGATAAACTGCCACATTTAGACTACCCCCTTATCTACAAAGTGATTTGCAGGCGGCAATTCAGAGCAGATGCAGTGGCCCTTAGGAGTCCTGCAACAGACACCATCTACAGATTGGCATCTAAATAAGTGGTGGGGTGTGGCGAGCAGAGAGAGCCCTGTCAGTTTGACTGAAAGTAGTGAGGATTCGGACTTCATGGAATTCATCCCTTAATATTAACAGCAGATTATGAGTGGTTTTACTGTAACGACAAAAAGCACCAGTAGCATCTTACTGTCTTTTGGGTAGAATGAAATATTTGCATCTTTTCACAAGAAATATTCCAAGAATTCAAATGCAGATGAGCACAGAGCCAGCCTGTATTTATTTGCATTTCTTCTCCCTAAAGCAGCCTGGAGAGTCCCCCTCCTCAGATTCCATGACTTGCAGATTCCAAGTTTAAATCATTTTGCACAAGTTATTTCTTTTTAACTAAATCCAGATTACTGAAACAAACACAGTCTTCCCCTATGCTGCTCAAGTTTTGCCCTCAGTCCCAAAGTTCTCTCAAACCTGCTCCCGACTGTGACTTCACCCTGTACCCCAGATCATTTGGAGCCTCTCCAACTCCTGTGAGTTTTGTAGATCTTTCTGTTTTCCCATTTGTTCCCTCTTGTCCTGGTTCTGCAAAAGGTACAGGAGATGCATCCAATGGTGGACAATGGGAAGGAAAGAAAGTTCGAAATTCCTGGAACCCCTGTGTGACCAGGAGGGAGATGATTTTTGCTAAATCTGAGATAGGAAAATGGCAAGTGTTAGTATGCTGTATAAATGACCAGACTTATAAAGTTATAAGCAAAGTTGGTCATCTCTTGGTAATAACTATTCTTTTATGCAGAGGTCACTTTATTGACACCACATCTCATTTGTTATGAGTCACATGATATTTGATAAATAGAGTTAATATTAAAGAGCACCCTAAGAAGTGAGAGTATTAAAGACCAAGATGTGTGGTATACTGGTCGGAGTTAAGAAAATTCAAGATTAAGGACCAGGTGACCTGTGGACAGCTTGTATCACTTGTGATTTTATCTTTCCGTTGTTCATCGATTTGCTCCAGTGGGCGCCAGTAATGTCTCCATTCATCTTTGTCACATGCTAGTGTAGCCCAATGATATCTGATCACTCCAGGAACACAAAGAGCCTTGAACCATTTGTTAAGGTAGTGGGAATGAGGTCTATAATTGTTACTGTTTTTGGCATATCAAATACAACAGGGATAGCTTGCCAGGCTCTGCATCCAGCTAATAATCATACATTTACTTAACAAAAATCACATCTGCCCTTCCCTTGACAGCTTACTGGCACCATGACAACCCCAGAAGTGACCAAGCATGGTCAAATTCTGGTTGCTACTGAGACTTCAGGAAATTTCCACCCCAGAGTCATTCTTCTTTCTTCCCTGAAAATTTATGCATATTCCACCTCTAATTAATTTGCTCTATTCTTTTACACTATAGACTATAAATCTGTGTGGAAATGGTGCTCCCCCTTGCTCTGAAATACACCCACGCTCTTGACGGTTCCTGTGACTTTGGCGGAGACTGCTCTCTTTGGGTCTGGCTGCCTGCTGAATCCTGATTGCACACAATTCCTCAATAAATCTTTCCTGCTCTTGTTTTTAGTTTAATTTCTTGGTTTTGGGGGCCTCACCGAGCAGTGCTCAGGAGTTAATTTGGCTCTGTGCTCAGGGATCGATCACTCCTGGCAGTCTCAGGGAACCATAGGGGGCGCTGTGGCTGGAACCCAGGTTGGCCACATACAAGGCAAGCACCCTAGCCACTCTGTTTTTGCTCTGGCTCCTCCTCTTTTCTTTATTTCTCTGATTCATGCTTATGCAGATCAAATGAGCTGGGGGACACCCCCCCCCCCCCTGGAGCCTGAAGAGATGGAACATGAACTATACTCAGGACCCCACTCTGACCTCAGCGACAAAGCCTGCTGTTTTGTTATCACCTCAAAAGGAAAAACTAAGTTACATATCCCTGGACAGCAGCTCTCAGACAAAAGCAGAGGCAGGAAGTTATCCGAGAGAGAGAAATTCAGCAGAAGAAACAGAACTAAACCAGCTTGTGTCAAGAAGGACCTCAGTACTGACCCCTCACTGAACTTTCTTCTCAATTTAATAATAAAAATCACACCTGGGATGGAGATTTAACCTGGTAATAAGAAGTGCAATGGACGAAGAGACATAGCATTTTCTGTCTAGTGCTCCTGCACACTTCGACTTCCCTGTCTTTCCCTACCCCTGCAAGCTTTACTATCACCCTTCCTGTTTCTGCCCCTTTACAGACTCTGGTCTTGTGTTGAAACTCAGCCAGTCAGGACACAATCTTGCTCTGCTTCCCTGGAGCACAAGTTTACAAACAATAAACAACCCAAATCTCTTCTTGGCCTGTGTCATTTCTACTTACAATGAAATTAAAGAACCTTGAGATATATAACATAGTAGACAAATGGAAAACTGCATCGACTATAAGTTCAGAACTCAGAAATGGGTTTTAGAGAGAAAAGGAATATGAAATCACTTTTTCTTTGAGAGAAAGGATGGGTTGTAGACCATTGACTTTGAGAATGATCAATATACTTTCTTGTGGGCTGGTTGTCTGAGGCACTGTCTTCTCGTTCATCATCGATTTGCTCGAGCAGGCACCAGTAACATCTCCATATGTCCTGTCTCATGCTAGTAGAGCCCAAGGGAATCTGCTTGCTCCATGAACTTAAAGAGCCTCAAACCATTCCATCAGGTCATGGGAAAGAGGTCAATAACTGTTACTGGTATTTGGCATATCAAATATGACATGGGTAGCTTGCCAGACTCATCCAAATGTAATATTTTATTACATTTTATTTTATTTTTAATTCAATATTTTATTACATTTTAATTAAATTTATATATTTAATTAAATTTATATAATATTTTATTACATTTCATTTTATTACAAAAGAAAACATAAACAGAATAAAAAAAGACAGTCTATTAAATGGGAGAAGATATTTGTGCTCACATATCTAATAAGGGTTATATCCATAGTATATGAAGAACTTATACAGCTTAGAAAATAAAAAATTTTGAAATAGACTATTGTCGGGGAGCGCCGCCGGGTCCCCGACAGTGTCAGGTCAGAGGTTGTCTTCTACCTCCGGGGGCGCCGGGAGAACAGATGAAAACTCACGAATCCGGTGCAGTTCCAAAAATGGCTTTTAATAGTACAAAAGCTCTTCCACAGCAATCCAATATAATGAACAAACTCTAGCTCTGGTCGAACTTAGACCATACAAAAGAGCTTAAGTCTCCCACCAAAGAGAGAGGGATGTCACCCGAGCTGAGTCCTACCCAGAAGGAGCAAAAGGCCAAAGAGCAAAGGCCAAAGCCAAAAGCCAAAAGCCGCAGGAGCCAAAAGCTGAAGGCTGAGGAACCAAAAGGCAAAGGTGAAGGGGGCCTCAAGTCAGCCCCTTATATACACCAAAAGTAATCCAATCGGGAGGGTTGTCATGTCAACAAAGAACCCTAAACAGAGTGTAGTGCCACACCTTATTGCAGGTATAAACAAAGGTTACACCAAGGACTAATCCGAGTTATCTCTTATGTAAAACACTGGAGAGAGAGGGGGCTGATATAAAGTAATACATCTTAACTTCCATGAGCTTCATGTAATCTAGATGGTACCCACAAGGTCCTTATTATTATCTGCACCAGTGTGATTCTGAGTATCTTGTTCTCATGTACTGAAAGGGTCATACTCGCCTGCTTAGAGCAAACTAGTATGATCCTTCCTATAGTCTTCCTTTAGTCTCAGCGTAGCCAGGGGTGGTAGTCTCCTGGTAAATTCTAACTGTCCCACGTTGGGTGCAGTGGGTATAAAGAGGAGCTGTGCCCAATCTAGAAAACATAGAAGTCTTAGTAGATGTATAAGTCAGGAGTTATTCAATCAAGGTGACTTCTGTAAGTGCCACACCCTCTAGCAGTGTTTACATAGAAGAGAGTCTCATTAGAATGAACCTTGGCTTAAATAAGATTAAGCTGGGGAGTGAGCAAAACAACAAAACTCCCAGATTAGCTAAACATGCCCTCCAACAGACTATGTTAATAATAGCTTGTCCCAGAAGTGGCCAGAAAGATGCCTGATAGAAGAGAATACGGCTTAGCATGAGTGATCATCAATACTACCTCATACTTCCATCCAAAGCAACAATAACAAGTCTTGGAGAGAATGTGCAGAGTGAAGAACTACACCCTGACTAAACCTGCAAATCTAAACAAAGTAAGGGTTAGGCTTTGTGGGGAAGGACAAGGTGAGGAGAGCTGACATCGCTAGGCTTTGGTGGTGGAGGCGCTAACAAGAGCAACTGTCCTTGCCCAGAGGAGCTTCCTGTGACGGGACAGTTTCCTTAAGAAATAATTGAGGGGGAAGAGGAGGAGGGGGAGGGCAGGGGGAGGAGAGAGAGACAAGAGCATGAAGAGCATGTGTTATTTCTACACTAACGCGCCAAGGCAGGTCATGTGAGGACGTGGTGAAGGAGAGCATCTGCGTGTCAGGAGGAAGTGCTCAGTGAAGCAGATTCAGCTGGTCCATGTCCTGGGGCTTCCAGTCTGCAAGTTTTTGTTGCTGGAGACATTCAACTGTTGATATTGTCATCAAAACTCAAGTAGACATTGACATTTCAAAGTTGGAAAAAATCATTTAGCACTGCTAGTAATTCCCTGTTATACTTTCCTTATCTGGGAGACACTCACCAGGCTGGGTTCCTTGAGTCCCGTGGGTCCCAGAGATAGCAAGTATCAACTACCTTCCATTTGGGGAAAGGTCAGTATCACCATTGTTGCCCTTGAGGCTGCTGCTCCCCTGACTAGACACAGTGTGGGGTCCATGTCTCTGTGGTAGGGCTGTGTCTGTGCAAGGAAAGGCTTGTCTTTCCTCTAAATCTGAAGTTTAAGTGGCCTGGTTCTCAAAATTGTCTGGTCTGGGATACAGGTGAGTTCTTTTGTTGCAGAGTAGCTCAAAGAATCCTGGGGAAATAGCTTAAAGGGTCGGGGGGGGGGGGAATGCCTTGTAACCTGCAGGGCCAGATGTCTGTTCAATACCACAAAAGGGTACGCAGTGTACTCTCCACTCTGCCCTTTCTCCCTATACCCAGTCCCTCTGAGGGATGCCCTGGTGTCCCTCAGTGTGTCCAGGTCCCTGCACTGGCCACACTGTCAGGCCTGCAATGCCAAACATCGCCAGCAGAGATCACAACAGTAAACCACCAGTTTGGCTCAGAGTGAATCAACCCCTGCCATTCCGTGTCCCTGTTTTGTGCCCTGCACTGGGGTAAGCACTTTTCATAGATCATCTCATTTAAACTAGCACAAAACTCCTGTAGAAGGTCACTATTATTCTAGGTGAGGAAGTTCAGGCTTGGATAAATTCAGTAATTTGCTCAGGATTATACAACTAACCGATTGGAGAATTCAGGTTCAAGGTGGGTTTACTTCAGATTCTGAAGTGCCATCTCATGTTGCCACACGACCAGCGCACACACATGTGCAGGAGAGTCATACATGTTCAGTCTTCCCTGGGCTCCTGCGGAGGGAAGGCCCCTGTGTAGGAGTAAGACTAGGTCCCAACAACTGGATGTCTGCTCAATACCACATGATGTGCAGGTATTGGCCTAACTCCATGACCCTTTCTCGGTTCACATCCTCACTTCTGTGACCTGCCTCGGAACAGTGACCCCTGTGAAGTGCGTCAAGGAGCCCTGTTTTCTGGCTGTCAGGTCTGGGAGATTGACCTGGCATCAGAGAAGAGAGTGAGGGCAAAGGATATTCCCCCTCCAGAGCTTTCACTTCCTGTAGGTGGCCACGTTACTATTACTTTTGTTTTCTGTGTCACCTCTTTTATTGTGGAATTCTCTTTCCTGCACTCCCCTACCACTTCCCATTTGGGGAGGTCGCCATCTCTGCCAAGGGGGTTAGACACTCAGCCCAATTTGACTGATTAGCTTGTCCTGGCACAAGAGAGTGGGCCAGAGGGCACTGCAGCTCCTCCGGATCCTTTACCAGCACAGACACTGGGAGAACTCTGAAGTGGATTAAGTCCAAAACTCCCTGCAGTCATTTTCTGTCCCAGGGACTTAAGACATAAAGCCCAACAGTATGAGCGATGGAAAGAAACAGAATTCTCCTCTTTTGTTTGAGTCCTGGCAGATCAAGCCTTGGATTTTCATGTGAGCCTTTGGTTTACTCTTTTTGGGGTGAAGAGCTTTGAGTCATATCCGTCAGTGCTTGATGCCCATTCCTGGATCTTTGCTCAGCAGTGACCCCTGGTGGTACTTGGGGACAATATGCAGTTGGTAAGATGTCACTTGCAAGGCAAGTAGTATCTTACTTCCTGTACCACTCTCCAGCCTTGGTTTCCTCCCTTCTGCTCTGTCTCTGTCTCTGTCTCTGTCTCTCTCTCTCTCTCTCTCTCTCTCTCTCTCTCTCTCTCTCTCTCTGTATCTGTCTGTCTTCTCTCTCTCTCTCTCTCTCTCTCTCTCTCTCTCGTATATCTGTCTGTCTGTCTCTTTCTGTCTCCTGGATTTTTGTCACTTGTACATGAAAAGGTCTTGACTAAGTATCTTACCCTCAATAATCAGTAATATCTGTCAATACAAGGATGTATGTTGTTTTAAAGCTTTCAAGAAGAGCATTCTGGGTCTTTCACCTGTTCCAGGAGCAAAAGTCTTCCCTAACTCGATCCTTCTAAATCCCTCCTGTGGCAATTAAACTAGACTTCCTTTGTTCTCTCTCCCAAGGACTGTGCTCAATAGCCAGCATCTTCCCTGGAGTAATCCTTGTGTACACTTATACAATTAGTGGGCTAACCTGGAAGTCAGTTTCCTCCAGGCAAAGAAGTTCTAGTCACTTGTCTATTCAAATGTTTCATTTCAGCACAGTTTTCTGTGAAATGCAGAATTTTGAATTTTCCCATTTGATCCAGAGAGGCAGAGGGAGGTTTTAGAAACTTATAAGGATTTTATTGAAGGAAAAAATCACTCCTAGTATAAATTCAATTACTGAAATACCACCAATAAATGATTGTTTTAGTAAGCACAATATGGAGAATTTCAGTTAGAAACAATTGCAACTTTTATATCTATGGAGCAGTTTGAGGTTCAACTGGAAAGAATTCAAGGCAGAGGGAGTTTTGGGGTATGTGCTAGGGGTGGGAGTGTGTCATCCTGTTGGTGTGTGGTCAACATAAAGACAGAAGTCATGGGGTTCCTCATGTTCTCCTGTTCAACAATAGAATATTGGTACCATCCTATATAGAATAAGCTTTTAGACAATGATGCCCAAAGGACTAGAATTCCTGGGAGCATGTATTATACCAGAGAGCCTTAATTGAAGTGGGGAAGGCAGTTTCCTTAGGGAAAGACCCCTGGTAAGGATCTATTTTTAACCTTAATGAAGATGCTATTAATTAGAAAATCTTTTGGATAGACCCAAGGGATTTCCATGAGGTCACTGTCTTCTATATTAAATCCAAGCACAAAATGCTATAAATAGAAAACTTGTTACATTTAAAATTAACTTCCTCTTAGTAAAATACTGTTAAAAATGGACTTTCATCTTGCCTTAATCCCTTTAAAACACTAATATGTAGGGAATCTTCAGGGTGCAAGGGGGTGTTTTCTAAAGAGGAGGTGCTTGCACTTTTCTCAGCAACACTCGCACACATTCCCATGATGCAGCAATTCACAGACTCAACTTGCTCTTCTCTCCCCCCATTTCTTCTCTTTATTGAACTTCTAATATCATTCCTTCATAGGTTTGAGTCATTTAAATAATTAAACAATCACCACTTGCTTAAAGAAAGTGTCTATTCCTGATGAACTAAAGTATTTTTAAGCAAATTGAACATTTAGGACAAATAGTTTGTATCCCGGTGTGCACATTAGCATTACCTGGGGAGTTTTTAGTTTAGTTTAGTTTTTTTAAAACATGATCTCCTGGTTCCTCTTGAGTTCTATTGAATGGAAGTAGGAAGGAGAATAGTCACTCTTGTTTTGTTTTTTTCCCAAAGATCCTCATGATTTTTAACTTGCTGTCAAGGTTGGAATACACTGACTTTGAGATGAAAGAAAGCATATAACTGATTCAAAAGCAGCTCCTCAGACTGGCATGGGGCCAGAGTTGAGGGGTGGGTTTTATTTCGACTCTGCATTGATCATTGGGATGGAACATGAGTTTGCCCTCTCTGCTAATAGTGGGATAATTTGCTGATTTTGCAGACTTACTTTGCAAAAACAAAGTAGAAGAACATATACAGGGTACCTCTGTAGCAAAGGTTATTTAAAAAACTTTCAAAAACTTTATTAAAACACTGTGATTTACAAATTTCTTGACAGTACAGTTGTCACAAGCACTCATTGTTCAACACCAGTCCCACTACTAGTGTGCCCCTACTGCCACCAAAGGCCACATCCCCACGCCAGCTTCCCTAGCGGGCTGCAATCACATTGATCATTGCAACATATATATGGGAAAGGTTTTGGTAAATACCTGACCTTAAAAGGGGCTGGTGTGTTAAAATAGCAAAAGGCTATTTTAAATGCAGCATGGACTCACAGAAAAATAGTTTCTCCTTTGATTCTTGTTCCATTTCTTTTCACCTACCTCCTCCCCTTGCCGATAGGAATCTATGTCCATCTCTTTCCTGGAGACTTTAAATTCCCTGACCTTGCATAGAAGGCCCTGAAAAAGCTACACTGAGGTTGCAGAGTCTTCGTTTCAGTACATCTTTGCTTTGCTGAGCAGAGAGACCTGTGGAAGAAGTCAGAGACTGGTTTCAATTTTTTTTATACAAACTGTTAGTCAGTGTGTATGTGAGTTAGTCACCAGCTAACTCTGGGGCCCTCTGTTTCTGCCTATGTTCCTTCCTTCCTTCATTCCTTTTTGCTCCATCCCTCCCCTCTGTCCCTCCCACTTTCCTTCTCCTTCCTCTCTCTTCCTTCCTTCATTCCTGTCTATGTTCTTTTCTTCCTTTCTTTCTTCTTTCTTTCCTTCCTTCCTTTCTTTTATTCCTTTCTTTTTTCCTCAATGTTACTAATATATAATTGACATCTATCATTGTGAGTTGAAGGAGTACAACATGATGTCTGATTTACCTATTTATAATCTGCCCTCTCTTCCTTAAATACCAAAAGTGGGATTAGACTTCACCAGAGAGCCGCAAACATATTTGATCTACCAGCCCTCCTGGAAATCCATTTTATTTAAGCAAACAAGCAGAAATTGTCCCCTCAATTACACTTGAGGCCCCTGGATTGGTCCAGTACCACCCCTGTATACCCCGGGGTGATATCTCTCTCTGTGAGAAACTCTGGGCTGGATGATCTCTCTATTTTCTTCCAATAACACAAGTCAATAAACACAAAGAGCCTACAAGATGCAAAGCAGATAAGCTGCAAACATTTTTTCCATTTGAAGAAGAACCACTCCCTGAGCAATTTTTGCAATGAAGAGTGTCCACAAAGATGTGGGCATGCTTCTGAAGGCTGGCTGGTTCTTTCCCAATAAGAAGTAAACAGTCTTCTGCCCTAAATTCTGGCCTGGGGACAGAGTGTGTGTCTCCTAATGGAGAGCTAAGAGCTCAGTGTTGGCCTTAGGGTTTTATTTTTTATTAAGTAAAAAAATAAGAATTAAGTAAAAGACTAAATATTTCAGCCCTGGCTGGATTCTCAGAGGGGCTCTCAGTTAGTGAACTTCAAAGATCCTCTTGATTTTAACTTGCAGTCAAGGTCAGAACAAGTGTCAGTATTAGCTGGAGTTCTGGCTCCTACCCTAATCCCTCAACCCCATCCCCAGAGTTTCTAACTAGGTCAGGAATGGAGCCAGAGACTTTGGCGTTTCTAGCAAGTTACTGAATGATGCTGGCTTCAGCATCACGTCAGATCAAGTCTTGTCTAGAAATGCCTGTAATGCTAAGAATCTCCTGGAATCAACATTGAAAAACACTTGTCGCCAGATCCCTGTTATGGAGTCTGATTTGGTTGTTCTTATCACAGATCATGGGACAACTGTGGATTGTGCCAGCATGCCTTAGGGGAACCTCTAAGATATATTGATCCTTGGGACACATCGTTATTCTGCGGAGTTGGAATTTAAAGAGGAAGGTTGGAAGAGGCTGCAGTAACTTGGGTTTTTGTAGCTAAGTTGCTTCACTCTGCAAGTGAGACCCTACGAAAGGACATGACAGTTTGGCTCTAGCATGGTGACATGAGTGACATTAACCTGCATGGTTGAACTCCCTATACTTGGTCTATGCTATCACATTCATTCTTGTTTGATCACTCAGAGGCAATGACTACTTTCTCTGACATGGGCTTTCAAAGGAGATGCCAAAAAATGGCGATGTGCCCTGATACCAAGATGAATGTCTTCTGGTCCCATGCAATTCTAACACTATCTACCTGGTGTTAATACCAGACATCACGAGTTAAAAGTCAAAGGACCCAATAGGCTAACCTGCTTCAGACACCAGCTGCATGCAAGTTCTCCAGGCACCCACAAAGTTACCTGATTTGACTACAAGTGTGGAGCTTCCCATGATCCTTTTAGGCTCATTAGCTCAATAGAATGATTCACAGAACCCAAGGAAGTGCTATACTTTCAGTTACTATTTTTCTAAAGATCGCCAGTGAATAGCCAGATGAAGAAAGTAGGGTCTAGAAGGACTCCAGGTCTGAGAAATTTTATCCCTGTGGGATCGGAATTTATCAGTACTGAGTATTTATCATCATCATACTGATCACCATGAAGCAAGAATGTCCTGTCGGGTCGGCGCAGAGATGAGACTCCAGGCACAGCATGTATTTCCATTAATATTTTTAATAATCACCAGTTGGAGGGGCAGCAGCTCTCATCTTGGTGGCTGACTAACCACAGCTGACTCACCAGAGCTGACTGACCACAGCTAACTGACCAGAGCTGACTGACCAGAGCTGACTGGCCAGAGCTGTCTGACCCTATACAAAGACCCCAACTCCCTTATATGCCAGAGCAACAAAGGGCAGTGAAACTTAGCATTAAGTATACCTAATTGACACTACCAGGACATTTTACATTTTTACCATAGGATTTATGGTGATAGGGAGGGAGACAATCAGAAGCCAAACACCTGCAGGAGGTGCCATCTAAGTGATCACTTGATCACTTGATCACTTGAATCCCGTTATTCATCGATTTGCTCGAGCGGGCGCCAGTAACATTTCCATTGGACCCTATCACGTGCCAATGTAGCCAAATGGCATCTGGTTGATTCAGGAAGGTGATGTGAGATAAGCAAAGTATGTATCAGTTTGTTAACTTAGCCTTTCTAAATTGCCCCAGAAGATAAGGTCTTGTTCATTAGACTACATCTAGGGTTAGTTAGAGCCAACAAGGGAATGTGCAGAGAAATGACCTAGGATATTGTCTGTGTAACTGCAACTGTAATGACCTTGTCTATGTAACTGCAGCTTGATTAACAGTCTCACTAGGGGAATTCTACATACTAACTCTATTGGGAGACAGTCAGCCAGAAAACCCTGTGTATCTGTTAACAGGCAGTATGCATCAGACCTTCCTTCCGCATATTCTTAGGCCTACTTACTGCTACATCATTGTCAGGGAAGCCGCCTGGGGTCCCCCGACAGTGTCAGGACAGAGGTTGTCTTCTACCTCCTAGGATGCCAGGAGAACAGATGAAAATTCACAAGTCCAGTGCAGTTCCAAAAAATGGCTTTTAATAGTACAAAAGCTCTTCGACAGCACTCCAATATAATGAACAAACTTTAGCTCTGGTCCGAACTTAGGGCCATACAAAAGAGCCCAAGTCTCCTACCAAAGAGATAGGATCTCACCTGAGCTGAGTCTTACCTAGAAGAAGGAGCAAAAGGCCAAAGAGCAAAAGCCAAAAAGCCAAAAGCCTCAAGGCTGAGGGAGCCAAAAGCTGAAAGCTAAAAGGCCCAAAAAGACAAAAGTCAAAAGGTAAAAGTGAAGCTTGAAGGGGCCTCAAGTCAGCCCCTTATATACACCAAAGTAATCCGATTTGTGAAAGGGAGGGGTCATGTCAACAAAGAACTCTAAACAGAGTGTAGTGTCACACCCTATTGCAGGTATAAACAAAGGTTACTGCCAAGGACTAATCCCAAGATTATCTCTTATGTAAAACACTGGAGAGAGGGGGCTGGTATAAAGTAATACATCTTAACTTCATGAGCTTCATGTAATCTAGATGGTACCCACAAGGTCCTTCTTATTATTATCTGCACCAGGGTGATTCTGAGTATCTTGTTCTCGTGGTACTGAAAGAGTCACTCTTGCCTGCTTAGAGCAAACTAGTATGATCCTTCCTATAGTCTTCTTATAGTCTCAACATAGCCAGGGTGGTAGTCTCCCTGGTAAATTCTAACTGTCCCACGCTGGGTGCAGTGGGTATAAAGAGGAGCTGTGCCCAATCTAGAAAACATAGAAGTCTTAGTAGATGTATAAGTCAGAAGTTATTCAATCATGGTGACTTCTGTAACTGCCACACCCTCTAGCAGTGTTTACATAGAAGAGAGGTCTCATTAGAATGAACCTTGACTTAAATAAGATTAAGCTGGGTGTGGGCAAAACAACAAAGCTCCCAGATTAGCTAAATCTGTCCTCAAACACCTAGGTCTTGCCAAACTCAGCCTCCCTTATAAACACAGTACTTTAGATTCTTATACTGGGTCCCCCACCAGCTATAGTGAATGCAGCAATTTGGCTAATTCAAATGCAGGCTGCACCACCACTCAGCTCATTAAAAGATGTTTCTCCTTGCCTTCATAGAAACAGCCTCCGGTTCCAATTTTGTCTACCCCCCAAGCAACATTTTTTTTCTCTGGATGTACCTGGAAGAGTTGGCTTCTAGCCAACCAGTTCTCAGCTGAAATTTGCTCATTTCAGAGAGATATATAGCTTAGTTAATAATGTCTCACTTTTATTTACTGAATAGCAATCTTCAAAATACTTTTACCTCTCTTAGTTCCCTTGTAATAAATAAGAACCTTATAAAGTAGGCAAAGAAAAGTAATTAATTAAACCTCATGCTATTCCTTCCACAAACATTGGGGCTGACTCTGGCTGTGTCTAGTCATAGTTTTGCCACCAAGGGACTGAAAGGATTAAATTTTGGTCTGCTCTTATCAGACTGGTGAACAATCGCTCAGATAGTGACATGTTTGATAAGGGATGCGGTCCATAGTTGACCAATTGCCTTACATGAGCGAGGCCCTGGCCTCCTTTCCCTGGCTCTCAAGTTCCCTGAGCAATGGTGACACATGAACTCTTTCTTCCCTTCTCTTACACATTGTGGCTTGCAATACATACATTTAGCGTTTATCATATATATCGCTTTGCCTATGTTTAATGTTCAGTTCTAGTTCTAGTCTGGCATTACCATCTCCAACAATTGTTAGCACACTGCCCAATCTCTGACTTCCACACACTCATCTAATATTCCAACCATTGACAAGTCCTTCTGTTCTGTA